>JAXQGJ010000221.1:0-23835 GCA_037039655.1 Pseudozyma sp. M118-08B | reverse complement strand
TCTTGCATGTATTACAAAAATATCCTGTAGATCCACATCCTTTTATACATTCTACAACATTACCACATTGTGATATTCACGGTTTGGAGGGTCGACAGTTGGAGTTGATCGCACATAAGAAGGAGCAAATCCTCAAGAATAGGGAACGGGTTGCTGGCGGTTCGTCGAGCAATGGCAACGACGAAGAGTAAGATGGAAGATCATCTCGATTCAAAGTCCACGAGAAAAGGATTCGTCTTCAGTTCAATGCAAGTATACTTTTCCGATAAGCAACGCTGGGCCGTGCGAGGATCCGTGGTTTCTGGCTTCGTGATGGTTAAGCGGCACTTCAAAACCTAGTGTCAGCTCTACAGGCGTCTACTCAACACGACCAACTTTTGAATGTGTTACCTAGGGAAGGAGGAGGGACAACAGGACCGATCAAGATTGCAGACGAGGTTGGCGGAGCCGAATGTCACCGCTAACGAAACTTCTTGAGCAGAGGTACAGTATGACACTGTTGAAAGCGCACACATCTGGCGAACAGATGGCCTATCTGTTACACAATTTCCTGCCGCAGTTTTGATCACCGCATTGCTGGAAGCACCCTCATGCACATGGACACGCACAAAAGGCAATTACGCCAACCATCAGACAAGGTCATCATGAATCCTTGAGTTCACATTCTCAGATTTTGTTACAAAGTGGAGGAGCAGCCTTCCTACAGACCAGCAGGCTTGGTTACTTGCGGCCCTTACCCTTGACAGCCTTCTTAGCAGCGATTGGCGAACCGGCACGAGCCTCCCTACCACCGACACTCATCCAGTCCAGATCTTCCTGACCGAAGTTGACGTCGCCTTCAGCAGGTTGTGCGCCAGCCTTGTTGCCGCTAGCGCCGCTGGTGGAATCGGCACCTTCCATCTCCTGGAACCTTCTACGGAAGCGGCCGAGGCGGCCGCTGTCGTCGCCTGCGTCACCGCCAATCTTTCGTTCCTGACCGGGGTTCCAAAGCGGGTGGTTGGTGGGGTCTCGTGTCAATCGTGTAAGACGACGAGGTGATGTTGTGGAGAGTTGGATCGAGGAGCCATCGGCAAGGATGGTGGTGGAGGAGAATTTGGGGACAGGACGGGGGAGTGGAGATTGAGCAATTGCGGACGGGTCGCGGGACTGCGCTTTAGTGGACGATGCAAAACCGCTGCGTTGCGACTGGAAGCGGGTCGCCTGGGAAGCAATGCTGGAGTTGGAAGTAGGTCGAGCGGACGAAGTGGAGTAGGCGCGGACCGTGTTGAATGCGGAAGAGGACGAGGTTGCAAAGGATGAGGAAGAGGAAGCCGATGATGTCTGGTACTCCGCAGCCACCTCGCGGCAGCTCCTGCGTTCAGGCTTCTTGCCAGCTTTGAGATCGGCAATCTGCTTTGCGCGTGCCTCCTTGATGCTTTCATTGGTACCGAGCTCGGTCTCTTTGGTCATGCGAAGCTCTGTTGACAGGTCAAAAAGGTGAAAAGTGTAAGTAGACTGCACCCTTGGAAGCGTTATACTGGCTGTGGATAGGGCTTGGTGCTTACCGTATGCTTCCCTCTCCTGACGCCACTTGCCTTGTACCACGTTCTGACGGAGCACCAAGACAACCTCTTCACCCATCTTGAGGCCCTCCTCGATTTTGGAAGGATCGCTCTCCTGAGCTGCGATCTGGAAGCGACGACGAGTCTCATCCCTAGCAGCAGCAACGGCTGCGGAATCCCCATCGAAGGTTTTGCGCGATGTGCGAAGCAAACGCTTGTAGAGGCCGATGGCCTGTTGACGCTGCGCCACTGTGAAGGTCATTGTCGCCGGATATCGAGAAAGCAAGCGAGAATGTGTATTGGTCGTGAATACGGGCCCCGCAGCTTATGATTGTACGAAGTAGGTCGAGGATGAATAGATTGAGAAGAAATGAGCAGTTGAAGATCTGAGTAAAAGGTCGAAAGGGTGCAATGCAGAAGAAATGTTTGAAAGCAAAGCATTGCGATTCTGGCCTGCTCAAGTCCAAAATTGGTTGCAGCTCGGAACAAGGAAGCTCAGATTTTCTTTCGGCCGTATGTTTCACATGTGTTAAGTTCCGCATCTCAGCCCGTCCGTCCGTACCAACTCGCCCACAACACCTAGTCCCACCCATCATCTCCTTCGTTGAGTGTTTGCATGTATAGAATGCGGGCAGTTCAAGCTCCAGGCTCACGTACTGAAGCGTGCTCTCCCATCGTCCCCCCAAACATGAACGCCGAAGTCGGTCCGACTGATGAAGTTGAAGAGCCTAGAGTGTGCTGGCGAGCGTCGCCAGGTCGACATGCGTTCGAGATGAAGTTTTGTGTGTTGCGTGGGAGTCACTCGATCGTTGATCTGAGGAACGTTATGTCCCCAGTGGCTGTGATGCTTGGCTTCGGGTGGTGAGTCTCCTGGCCATCGATTGCTCATATAAGAGGCGACGAGGGATAGTTTGGCCTTCCCTTTTCTCTTGCCTTACCAACTAAACCCACATTCCTTTACAATACGTTTTGCTCACAAGTTCGGCCATTAGCGACACAACATCATGCGACTTATTCCAGCCTTCAGCGCTCTATTGCTTGCGTTGCAGCTTGTTGGCGCTGTCCACTTAGACCAGGTGCAGCAGGCTCGAATCGTCAACGTGAAGAGAGCTGTCTCTAGTACGGATAGAGAAGATCAGCCCCAGTTAAACCGTCGTGGTGGTGTTCAAGAATTGATCGAAAAGTACGAGGGTATGGCAGGACATGAGTCAATCGTTGCAGAACTCAAGAAGCTTCTTCCCAAGGAAGAGGCAAGCACTTCTGCTACGACCAGAATCAACGGGGAGACGCACGTCTTCCACCCCCAATCCCACCCGGTGCAGGAACATCAGATTCTGCCCCCGCGATACTCGACTGCTGGAGAGCTGTCTGAGCTGAACAATCCGACTCTGCAGAGGCACGAGCAGCTTCTCGCCAATCACAACGGAAGATTCGACACCCATGTAGAGATCCTTTCGGAACAAGCTAGGGCGATCGAAGCGTACCAAGAGCGTATGGCAAAGCAAGAGGCGGCGCTTCAGGAGCTCGAGAAGCTGACAGACGCGCAAGGCAAGAAGCTGAGCACGGCGTCGAAGAAGAGAATTCTCAAGACGTCGACCAAGGTTATCTTGGCCGGTACGGCTGCGTTTGGCATTGGCGCTCTTGCTGTTGGATCGCACGCAAACACCCAGACTTTGGCATCACAGGGTGAGCAACTCGGCGAACAGGCCCAGGAGATCAAGAAACTCCAGGGAGTTGGTTCGCAGTCAGCTACCTCTGTCTCTGGCCCTGGTGTGGCTAGCCAGGGTGGTGTGCCTGCCACTGCTCCGGGTGTTGGCAGCGCTACCAGCGCTGGCTCTAGCGGTGGTCTGGTTTAGATGTCCTTTTCGTCTCTCCCTTGTGATTTTGCTCGATCAAGACGAGCCGAAAGCCCACTTGTCCTATCCTCTCTCATCCTCAAACGAGTGTCAACCTCTGCTGGCTTGTTTACCTCTTCCCCTTTCCTCTGCTCTACACTTTGTCTTCTCTGTAGCTGCGCTATCAGTCTCGATCACGATTCTTTCTCCACTTGACAAGCTACTGGCTATGCGTATATGTGCTGCCTGACGAACCGATCTGCTGACAGCCGCACAGGGAACCAATATCGCTATTCTCGGCCTATGGGCGAGAAGCGACCGTGAGTCAAGGCGTACCAAGCGGCGGCTTGTTAGACGCACCGTCGGCACTGGCCCACGCTGCTGCGCTGCTGTGACTGTTGCTGCAAATGATGCTCTTTGCGAAAAGTGACAGCTTTGAGCCGCGGGGAGAAAGGTAAAAAGCAGGCTCAGAAGAAGTTCCTGAAACCTCACTGCAAGCTCAGCCAAACTCGGTCGTGGTCAGCAGAAGTATGCTCCGAAAGAGCCACAAAAAAAAGGCGTCCGAAACGAAGTGCTTGTGTGAATTTGAACTGGCCAAAAACCCGAGAAAGTGCCCGGGCGTAAGACGATTTTGTATTTGTGCCGAATTTCAGCGGCAGGACTTGCATCCAACTCGATAGAATCGCAAATAAAATAGAAACTTAGCGGTAATCCGTCAGCATGGACCGCAGATCGGAGCAACACTCTCCACCTGCCGAGCAAAGGCTGCAGCTGTGGTGAGTGCTGTCTCCGTTTCCTTTTAGTTCTCTTGTCTCAGCATCAGGCGTGTGACCAGTGTATGCTTCCTTTGGCTGCCGATTCTTACTCAGAGCGCAGCACACCACAGTACGGCACACAATTTCACACAGAGACTGCTCTACAAGCCTGTCCTTCTCCACCCGTTGTCCGTTGGTTGTGGGTTGCATTCTGCGATTTGTGGTGCGTGTGGGCAGTGCTACTCATCTCACTCTTCATCCTGTTCCTCACCATCATCATCATCATCACCTTGCCGAAGCCGACTTCATCTTCATCCTCGGCGGCATTTCGTACCGCTTCCTTGGCCAACTAGACGTTGGCTCTGAAGGCTTTTTGTGCTTTGCTGTCTATCTGAATCCAGGCACGCTTCCGAACGTCACGCCAACTCAGCCTACTCCGGACTTTAGGTTGCAGATCATCTTATTCCCTTGACTACTACGCCCACCGACGAGCATATCTACGCTCGATTCCTTCTTTGTTCGTCATACACAAAGGCAACAAGGCCGCTGCCTCCATCTTCGCATCTCGGTCTCATACTATACCGCACATCAACGCACGCACGCACATAACGGCTGCTCTCACTCTTACTCTCGCTATCCGAGCAACAATTCCATCACATCAACCACCATGGTCAACCCTCGCGCACCCGGCGCTCTCTCGAGAAAGATCCGCATCACCGTTGTTGCCGCTGATGGCTTGGCTAAGCGCGATGTCTTTCGTCTACCAGATCCTTTTGCTATCGTGACTGTCGACGGCGAGCAGACCCACTCCACCTCGGTCATCAAAAAGACCTTGAACCCGTACTGGAACGACAGCTTCGACGTCAACGTCACCGACTCGTCTGTCATCGCCGTTCAAATCTTCGATCAGAAGAAGTTCAAGAAGCGCGACCAGGGTTTCCTCGGTGTCATCAACATTCGTGTTGCTGATGTCCTTGACCTTGAGCTCGGCGGCAAGCGTCTACTCAACAAGGAGCTCAAAAAGTCTAACGACAACCTTGTCGTGCACGGCAAGCTCATCATTGATCTCAATACCAATGTTTCGACCCCGATCAACAACAACTCTACCGCTGGTCCCACCAACTTGCTCGTTCCTGGCACCACCAATGCTTCGTCCGCTTCGCTCACCCCTGCCGCCTCCTCCAGCGCTGGTCGCTCCGATACTCGTCCCTCGACTTCTGGCAGTGGTGCTGCCACTCCTGTAGCTTCTGCTGCCTCTACAACCACCAACGAGTCGGCCAGTCGTCCCGTGTCCGGCGCCGACCACACCGCGCCTTCCGCAAGCGCATCCTCAGCGGGCGCTCCCTCCACACCGGCATCCGCATCCGCAGCTGCCTCGAGCGAAGCAAGGTCCTCGGCTGCCCCAGCAGCTGGCGCCTCGCGCAACAACAGTTCCCAAGACGCTCGCTCCGACGAGTACGGACCTTTGCCTGCCGGCTGGGAGAGGAGGACGGACCACCTCGGACGCACATACTACGTCGACCACAACACCCGATCCACCACATGGACTAGACCTTCGACCAGCTCAAGCGCGAACACGGCTGCTGCTGCCATCACAACCGAAGCTGACCGTCAGAGGCACAGCAACCGAGCTCTTGCCGACGACTTCCTCGGTGTCAACGATGGCGATACATCGCGAGCTTCTACCACCGGCTCGGCCCTCGCCAGTCCAGGCGCTGCCGCAGCCGCTGCCTCCGCCAACCCATTGCCCACCAGCTCCAGCACCACCGCCGGCAACGGTCCTCTTCCCGCCGGATGGGAACAGCGTCACACTCCCGAAGGCCGACCTTACTTTGTTGACCACAACACCCGCACCACCACATGGGTGGACCCACGACGTCAGCAAATCCTCCGAATTATGGGTCCCAATGGCAGCAACCTTACCGTTCAGCCCCAGAGTGTTTCGCAGCTCGGTCCTCTTCCTAGCGGTTGGGAGATGCGTCTCACCTCCACCGCCCGAGTCTACTTTGTGGATCACAACACCAAAACCACCACTTGGGACGACCCTCGATTGCCCTCGAGTCTCGACCAGAACGTGCCCCAATACAAGCGTGACTTCCGTCGCAAGCTCATCTACTTCCGAAGTCAGCCTGCGCTGCGACCCATCCCGGGTCAGTGCCATATCAAGGTCCGTCGTACTCACATCTTTGAGGATTCGTATGCTGAAATCATGCGTCAACAGCCCAACGATCTTAAAAAGCGTCTCATGATCAAGTTCGATGGCGAAGACGGTCTCGACTACGGAGGTCTTTCGCGAGAGTTCTTCTTCTTGCTCTCTCACGAGATGTTCAACCCCTTCTACTGTCTCTTCGAGTACAGTGCTCACGACAACTACACGCTTCAGATCAACCCTCACTCGGGCATCAACCCGGAGCATCTCAACTACTTCAAGTTCATCGGACGTGTTCTTGGTCTTGCCATCTTCCACCGACGATTCTTGGACGCCTACTTCATTGTCTCGTTCTACAAGATGATTTTGAAGAAGAAGATCACGCTCAGCGATCTGGAGTCGGTGGATGCCGACTACCACCGATCGCTTCAATGGATGCTCAACAACAGCATCGAAGGTATCGTCGAAGAGACCTTCACTGCTGTTGAAGACAAGTTCGGCGAAATGGTGACGGTCGAGCTCAAGCCTGGAGGAGAAGAAGTCGAGGTGACCGACGAGAACAAGAAGGAGTATGTTGAGCTCATGACCGAGTGGCGTATCAGCACACGTGTTCAGGAGCAGTTCAAGGCCTTCATCAGCGGCTTCACCGAACTCATCCCTCAGGACCTCATCAACGTGTTCGACGAGCGCGAGCTCGAATTGCTCATCGGCGGCATGTCCGAAATTGACTGCGACGACTGGAAGAAGTTCACCGACTACCGCGGCTTCACCGAACAGGACCAAGTCGTTCAATGGTTCTGGCAATGTGTCCGTGCATGGCCCACAGAGAAGAAGTCTCGTCTGTTGCAATTCGCAACAGGAACATCTCGTATCCCTGTCAACGGTTTCAAAGACTTGCAAGGTTCGGATGGTCCTCGACGATTTACAATCGAGAAGTCGGGAGATGTCAACCAGTTGCCAAAGTCACATACTTGCTTCAACCGCATCGACTTGCCGCCTTATCCTTCGTTTGAGACGTTGGAAAGCAAGCTTGCATTGGCTATTGAGGAAGGCATGGGTTTCGGTAACGAGTAGTTTTCTTGACTTGCTCTCTTTTTTAATAACTTCGGTGTCGAACTTCCCACATTCATCCTTTCAGCATTTTATTACCCATGTACCATTCTTCTGTTCCTCAGTCACGTTGGCTTCCCTTTCTCTTTGATTCCCCTTCCCCCCAAGAAGATGATCTGCTCTGTTCTCGTTCGCTTGTTTCCCCAAATTGCAATTTCGTTTTTATTTCCCTGGCTTGGTTTTGTCTGTAGTGTTTTTGGTGGCTCACTCAGAGTGGAGAGAGTGGGTGAGGGGAGGGACTGTACTCGAGAGCATTCGCAGCTTCGTCAGGTCAACTTTTACAGTACTCGCTCGAAGATGAAGATATGGGGAGGTAATGCGTATGCAAAAAGCGGGACGATCAGGCCTCAATTGACCGTGTTAACACATGTGAGAGACCGACAGCTGGGGAGGTGTTTGCAGTGGTATCTTAATATGCTTGGGCGTGTCATCGTGAGGGGGAGAAAGACTGCTAATGTTACAGGAAACTCGA
This sequence comes from Pseudozyma sp. M118-08B, assembly GCA_037039655.1. NCBI lineage: Eukaryota > Fungi > Basidiomycota > Ustilaginomycetes > Ustilaginales > Ustilaginaceae > Pseudozyma > Pseudozyma sp. M118-08B. The sequence goes on along the minus strand of JAXQGJ010000221.1, from coordinate 15,973 downwards.
TTCTATGGGAGATTGAGCGATGTCTAAACACGAGAGATGTCGCTTTCATCCTCGTCATCCTGAGGCACACTTGTGTAGCCTCCCCTACCGCCTCTACCTCTCGTAGGGCTGCAGAAAGCAGGAGGACTTACAATGCCGTTGAACAAGAAAGTTCCGTAGACCAACAGTACGAAACCCAACACCTGCAAACTACCGGATTGCAATCGGAACGTTTCCCATCCTAGCGTCAAGCTTACGATCCAAATTCCCAACGTTCGGCAGGTGTCGATGGTGGATCTCGCGGTGGCAGAGACGTTGCGAGTTACGGAAAGGCCGAAAAAGTTGAAAAAGGCGATGGTGAAGCAGATGGCGATAGATGAAGCGAGTACTGCGGGAACGGAAAGGATCTGGTAGAGACCAGCTGACATGTCAAAGTAGCCACCGCGGCCTTCTGGGGTGGAGCCGATAAAGTAGTGCAGGAAAGGCATAGCGATCAGTGTTGTGATGGCGCCAAACATGCCTTCGTATCCAACGGCGAGGAGAGGTTCGACAGAGTATCGTGACATGATCTTTTCTTCGAGTACGAATTGCGATGCTGTGAACAGCTGGGCGAAGAGAATGAGCAAGACACCAAGAAGCGCTTGTGCGGTTTCGGGAAGCTCGTCATCACCATTGCCGCCATCCTCCAAAGATCCCGAAGCTTCGGGGGCCGCAAACATGGTACCGGAGATCCCGACAACGCAAACACCCAGCATGACAGTCACCAAACTCAACCATTGGAAGAGGAAGAGGTGGCGTCGGAGAAATGCAACCGAAAATACACCGACCCAGAGCACGAGTGCGCCTCGTGTCATCTGGTAGATGCTGACCGGAGTGAAGAGAAGGCCGACATTCATGAGCGTTGTTCCACAGATATCGCATAGCGCAGGCATGAAGAAGAGGCCGATAGCCTTGCCGGACATAGCTTCACCTTTGAATGCACCAATCTCGTCCGCATCGACTGCATTGATGTAGCTGCTGTCGTTGAAGTCGGTGAATTCAGAGTCACCAAGCTCGCCGGGTTGGACGGCACGGGAAGCGATCTCGAAAGGTGGGGCGGGAACGTTAGGTTCAGTGGGAGCATGGGTTGCGCCGGTGTGGACGCGTCCGCGTGTGGCTTCGTACGATGAAATAGCCGAGGCATTGCGGTCTCTTGGTGAAGCGTCGCCATTAAAGATGATACCAGAGTCAGGTGGTGGCGTAAGCAATGGCTTCTTGAGCGCCGCATCTCTGGCATCGTTGCCCGAGATGCGATTATATAACACGCGAAACAGAACGGGAAGCAGACACAGACATTCACCGAGGAACATCTGTAGTGTCTGCCAGACTGGTTGCGAGAAGTCTTGGCGTTTGCCGACGTCGTCTGAGTCGCAGTTGACCACACATTGCATATCTTGATACTTGTTGAGCAGCGAATTGCCGATACCGGTGATCAGCATACCGGCCACGAAGAGCGGCACGAGGGACCGCGAGCTCACCATCTTGGTCTTGTCGTGTGTCGCTACTGCTTCAGGGGAGCTATGTGATGGTGTTGGTGGCTGATCCGAAGGAGAGGGGGAAACCAAGTCCCCTTTGGTAGAATTCGCCGTGGGTCCTGCCGACTGACGATGTCGCGACTCTTGTTCGCCTAAAGCAATGGAAGGATGCGCTTGAGAGGCAGACAGCGCTACCAGCTCGATGTTATCCGAGACTTGAGCCGTTATGGTCTTTGCGTTTGATTGATAGAGTATGCGAGCAAGATAGATGCGCTTTGTTTGCTAGGTCGAGGCTTGAGGATTGATGTGGATGTGGAGCAGTTTGAGCAGTTTGCTAGGTATATTGAGCGCGAGACGGAGCTGTGCTTTGAAGCTTGTGACGTTGAAGCAAGAGAGTGATTGGTAGCGAGCAAGTATGCGAGTGCTGCTATTGATGAGGGCGAGTTGAGTGGGGGAAAGGAGAGGACAAGAGGTAAGAGTGCGGCTTTGATGATGTCGGCGTAGCGGGCTCGGTTGACCGTCGACCGACACGCACACAGAAAAGAGAGTGATAAGCTGCAGATTGGCCGTCATCTACCGTAGCCGGCCAAGCAGGAGTCACTTTTTGCGACACAGCTGCATCAAACGCAGCAATGACCAAAGTGCGGACCCTGAGCGGGCGTTGATTGGCAATCACTCAACTCAACTCAACTCAATCACTGACTCGCGCTTGCAGATGCCGAGCCGAGCCTGAGTGGAGCAAAGAGCAGGCTCAAACTCCGCTGCTCATAATTTTGAGCCAAATGCGCTCGTCTGACTCGCGCCGTCATGGCTTGTCAGAACTCTACATCTTCAGCCACTTCACTTTGGCTCTGCTGGCCCCTAATTCAAGAGACGTAGCCATAAATGCGCGTCTTGCATCACATATTGACGACCAATGAGCCCTTTTCGGGGCCTTTTCTGAAGCCTATTTACTATCTGCGAACCGCGTCAACGGCACCCGCTGCATGCGCATATAATTTGCCGGCCAAATCAGCGACCTCAACAGTCAATCATGCAATTCACGCACGATCTTTGTTTTTGGTCTGTGTGTGTTAGACCCTCGCAAACTCAGCATCGGATCCGGAATCCTGCTCAGCTTTTGAGGTTTCAGACATTCTAGAAGACCCTTGCCATACTGCTTCCATCCACATCAGCCATATCCTACCATCACCATCGGATAACACAGCTCACTAGAAGTTGTCGAAGACACGGAAGCAACGGAGCGGTCTCACTCAGCTCCGGCTGACATCATTATACCCAGACAAATCTATCGATGAGCGGCTAAGCTGCACTCCACTTCCATTCACTGCAAAGATGGTGGTCATCGACTTTGACATGGCTGCCACGGGCGGCAACTCCAACACCACATTCTCCGACTCGCCCTTCTTTTACGATCGCTCGGAGGCTAATGGAGCTGGTCAGGCCATGTACAAGAATGCTTCGCATATCCAGCCCCACTCGAACCCCCGCGTCAGCTACTACCACCCTTCCGGCGTTGGCGACTTCCATTACGGCGAAAGGCATCCAATGAAACCTGCACGACTCACCCTCACCAATCAACTCGTCCTGGCTTACGGTCTGCATAAGCAGATGAGCGTCTTCACTCCACGAGAAGCAACGAAGGAGGAGCTCGAGATGTTTCACGACAGTGACTACGTTGACTTTCTCGCAAGCGTCACGCCGTCGACTCCCCCATCAGCGGCCTTTACCAAGTTCAATTTTGCCGACGATTGCCCTGTCTTTGATGGCATGTACGATTTCTGCAAAGCGTATGCCGGTGGGTCGCTAGCAGGTGCTCGTAGGCTTGCAGCCGGCGAAACGGATATTGCTATCAACTGGTCAGGGGGACTGCATCACGCCAAGAAGTTCGAGGCTTCAGGATTCTGCTATATTAACGACATCGTTTTGGGTATTATGGAGCTCTTGCGGCACCATCCACGTGTTCTTTACATCGATATTGACATTCATCATGGTGACGGAGTGCAGGAGGCTTTTTACAATTCGAATCGGGTCATGACCGTTTCGTTTCACAAGTACGGCAATGACTTCTTCCCTTGCACTGGTAATATTGACGAAATCGGCACAGGGCTGGGCAAGCACTTCTGCCTCAATGTACCGCTTCAGGACGGCATCGATGATTCGGGTTACGTCGCCCTCTTCAAAAGCGTCATGGAACCATGCATTACCACCTTCCGCCCCTCCTCCATCGTCCTTCAGTGCGGCGCCGATTCGCTCGGGCTAGACCGTCTTGGATGCTTCAATCTCAGCATCGCAGCTCATGGCGAATGCGTCCAATTCATCAAAACTTTTGGTCTGCCTTTGCTCGTCCTCGGAGGCGGAGGATACACCATTCGCAACGTCGCCCGCTGCTGGGCCTACGAAACGTCCGTCTTGACCGGCTGTTCGATTCCTGATACGCTTCCCAGCACACCGTACATGGAGTTCTTTGCACCCACATATCGTCTTCACGAACCAACGCAAGCTGGCAGGGTGGAGAATCAGAACTCGAAAGCAAGTCTGGAAAAGATTCGAGTGCAGATCCTCGAACAGCTGCGATACCTGCATGGGGCACCGAGCGTTCAGATGCAGGAGTTGCCGCCGGACCTTGCGGGCGCTTGGGTCGAGGAAGAGGTCAAAGTTTAGCCACCTTGCAATCCTGCTCAATCTTGATCCCTTCCGCCGCTGCATGGACGATACCACTCTGATACCCCGAGGACCCTTTCCTGGAATGCAAGAAAGCAATCCTTTAGAAACCGCCACATGTGTAATTGTACCTCACCCTTCTGACTTGTGTACACCAATCAATCTGTACCCTTTCCTCACACCGTCACCTGCACGCACACAACTGAGGAGCTTGCATACCTTCACACACGTTGCTTGTCACACACATTCTCGAGCTGCTGAAAACTGTGAGATTGTCATTCTTGCACTGCGTTCCTTACGCCGAAGGCTGAGCCCAATCTGTCTGATCCTGTACATTCTCCCCGTTGACTGTGAAAGCGATTCTCAACCTCAACCTCACTGGTGCATTGTTGGGTACCATGACCCTCAAAGCTTGCGTTTCGGTGGTACCGGGGTTGACGTCCGAGTTGGAAATGGCCTGCATCTGTAGCTTGTGTGTTTTGGGGACAGCTGCTTGGAAGTTGACGCCTGAGATGGTGGAGGAGGCGGAGGAGGTGAAGCGCGCGGTGATGTTGACAATGTCCGGACGGGCAGGGTTGGTTGTTGGGGTGAGAGTGATGAGGAGGCCTTGCTTGTCGTAGACTGTGTGGGCTTTGGCGCTGGCCGATGGTGCGGCGGCGGGGGTTGGTGCGGGTGCCGCTGCCGGAGCTGGTGCGGAAGAAGAGGACGAAGCGCTGCCATCGAGACCGCCGAGTAGGTCAAGTCCGCCGTAGGACGACGATCCAGCCGAAGCAGCAGGGGCTGCGGCCGCTGCAGGTGCGCTACCGGAATCACCAAACAGACCCAAAATATCGTTGACGGAGCTCTTGGCCTTCTGTGCGGCTTGAGCAGGCGCAGCAGCAGGAGTTGCCGAAGCACCACCCATATCACTTCCACCAAAGATGTCTGCCAACAAGTCATGTGTGCTCTGCTGCGTGCTACCACCCGCACTCGCCGAAGCACCACTACCGCTCGAGACTGGCATCTCATCACCCATCAAATCCAGCAACGCGTCCTTGTCGGTTCGTGTCGATCCGACCGGCTTCGCTTCGCTGACTGTGCCCAACACGGTTTGCTTGATCTCCGGTGGCGGCATGCTTTCCAATACACCTTCCCGGATATCGCTCCTCTTGAGCAAGGTTGCAAATTCGACACTGCGCTGTTGGATTTCTACTTCAACACTGCTTTCGAAGCTGCCAATGATTTGCTCGATGCGCGCTTGCTCTGTGGCATCCGAAAGACGAGTGTGCAGCTTGGCGAGCGAGGTAAGCACGAATTGACGGATGTGACCGTTGACATAAGGGCTTTCGAGCACCGACGAAAGCAAGTCAACCACATCTTTGGCCTGCACTTCACGCACAAGCTCCTCATCTTCAAAGTTGCCGCCCTGCACAAGGACATCTCCGAACTCGCCGATCACCCAAACAGCACCAAGGGTCAAGGACTCTTGCGAAAAGTCCTGGTGGAGTGCCGAGAAAAGCTTCTGCACTGTGTAGGCCTGCAATTCGGGAGTGTGGCAGACGAGACGGATGAACGCGGAAAGGATTTCTTCGCGAACGTAGTTGCCGGCGAGCTTGAGAACGCGCAGAACGGTATCAATGTGCCATCGCTTGTTGGGTGCAAACTTTTCGGCGGCGAGGCAGATCTGCGTGGTCATGCCGAGCTTGAATTCGTTGTCGGCAACCTCGAGGAAAGAAAGGAGCTCGCGTGTCAAGACACGGACGTTGCTCTCGTTGATGAGAGCATAGCTGAGCTCGAGCGCTCGTCGTCGGATTGAGATATCGCCATCACGAAGACAGTCGAGGATAATGTTGCGATGACGTTGGACGGCATTGGTGTCCATGGAAACGACTTTGCTGAGAGTGTTCAGAGCAACGTATCGGATGTTGTTGTCGCGGTTGCTCAAGAACTTTCCCAAGATGTTGATCGCCATGACACGAAGTCCGTTGTCGGCATCGATCTCGAGGATGGTTAGAACGGTCTCGTAAAGGATACTGTTGCCAACGTTCTTGCTGGCCTCCGTGTTGGTAGCGACTTGAGCGAGGATATCGTTCATGGCCTCGGAAGCCTGGGCGTTCTCCTTGCCGAGGATGCGAAGAAGGCGAAGGATCTTGACTTGGAGGAAAGGATCGGTAATGCCCGAGACATCGTGCTCGGGCGAGTAGCCGGTGGTGACAAGCGACTTGAGATGTTGCACGAGGAGTGGCACAGCACGTCTGTAGTCTTGCAATGCCTCCGCATCCTGGCGGCAGATCTCGATGGCGAGTGTAACAGCGCACAACAAGACACCGTGATTCTTATCCGAGAGCAACTGCTTTGTGCGGTCAACAAAGTGATCGACGAGATCAGGTACCTTGCGGACAATGCGCATGGCGCAGATGGCAGCCTTGCGGCGAATGTACGTGTTGCTGCTGCCCATCAACTTTTCGATCTCGTTACAGAGATCTCGCGACATCTCCTCGGATGCAATGTTGGCGAAAGTGCAAAGCGCCAAACCGCAAACGTACATGTTGGAATGTTCCATGTCGTTTTTGAGGCCGTTGGTGACCAGCGTCAACACCTCTGTATTCTCATCGAGCAAGAGCATGATACCGAGGTAGCCAAGACGCTTGTCGGTGAATCGTGGTGTTGCGACGAGCTTGAGGCATTCGATCTGACCGAAGTGTGCCGGGTAGCCAAGCATGTGGATGTAGAGCAGCTTGGCAATGTTGTTGTGGCGGGCGAGGGGGTCTTCATCCTTGAAGGCTGTTCGGATGGAAGCTGACTCTTTCTGGATGAGGGCACGTTCGTCCGCCAAAGTCTTACACGATCGAATGGCCTTGATGAGAGCTTTCAGGTTGTACAGACCGGCACTTGCCATCAGACCAGCGAGTCGCGGATCCAAGGCAGCTACCTGCTGCTGCTTCTGGAAAAAGGTCGACATATTGACCTAGCTCGTCCGCTGAAGCAGAACGATGTTTGCGTGCGTTGACAGATGGAAGCAGCTGTGATCCGCCTTTAGAAATAGGCGAGTGGGAATTGCGGAGCGTCCCAGCTGTTTCGCCCGTTGAAGTGACGTGCAGATGGAAAGGTTCTGTCAAAGTCCGATGGCGGTATGAGAACGGCGATGCTCGATAGGAAGATGTGCGAGAGATGATTTGGAACAAACCAAGTGTCGGTGTCAGTGCCAGTGCGAAAGACGCGCGCTTTGCTGTTTGAGTGTTGCATCAACCCGCTTCGGTCTCAACATACACACGCACCTTTGATTTTCGGATTTCAAACACCTGGTCAGAGCGTCATTTCCACCGAGCTCATCTTCTGGCCAGCAACCATTGAGCTTGTCGTCCTCTACGTATACACAGTCTTGTCCCTCCAGGTATCACATTACAACACCTTCGTAACACAACGTTTCGACACACTTATGCTGATGTTCAACACGAACACCATCATAGCAAAAAGGGCACAGACTTTCAACATAAGATCCAGAGGGGCAAAAAGAAATTGCAGTCTGGAGGAATCGAACATCCGTCTGCTCGGAACAAGTCCGGCGAACTCTTAAGCAGAATAATAATTCCACAACGAGCTGTACTAACCACTATACTAAGACTGCGTGCTGTGACATGAAAAAAGTAGCATATATAACCTGCACAAATCAAGTATGCGCTGCAAATTTCGCCTAACCTTCAAGCTAAAGCTGATCTTTGCGAGAGACAAGCACTTCCGTCCCTCTAATCTTGCACTCCTCTGTCAGCATGCAGCAGTTTCAACACCTGTCGTTGTCGTCAAGTTTAACGAGACAAAGACCTCTGCAGCTTACTCAGTTCTCGAATCCGATAATGTAGCACGAGCACAGACAAAGGCGCACAAAGCATCCAAGTTGGGGTCATTGTACAGGTTCAGATTTTGAATGTAGCGGAATGTCTTTCGACATCTACCAATGTGAGCGAGCGCGCTTGTACTACAGAGAAACGGCTATCGGTCAAGACGCAAGAAGCTCGGGGTGTGTGTGGTGGCTATAAGTGAATCGACTAGTGAAACAACAAAAGCCGGACATAAGAGGAGAATGAGTGTATGTGAAAAGCAACATCTCGAGCCGTTACTCGAGATACAACTGGAACGGGAATGCGGCTGCCAGATGGACCATACCGCCAGAACCGTTTCTTTTGGTTGGGAGATGCAGAGGTACTAGTAAAGGATGACACGAAACAAGGAAGCGATGCAAGAAAGAAAAGAAAAACGAACCAAACCGTTTAGGCCTGGACCTTCTTGGCGGACTTGCGGGCAGCCTTGGCGGCAGCGACCTCCTGCTTCTTCTCGGCGACACGCTTGGCGATGAGCTGGTCGTACTCGGCCTTCTGGATCTTCTGGGCCTCGCCCTTGCGGATCTTGAGCGATCGGAGGTGACGCTTGCGCTGGAGACGCTCGGCGGTCACGAGACGCTGGATCTTGGGAGCCTTGGTGTAAGGCTTGGCACCCTCCTTCTTGGATTGAACCTCGCGGCGAACAACGAACTGGCGGACATCGTCCTCCTTGGACAAGTTGAAGAACTTGCGGATGTGGTTGGCACGCTTGGGACCGAGACGCTTGGGGACGGCGGACTCGGCGTCAGTGAGACCAGGGATCTCCTTGTCACCCTGCTTGACGACGATGAGGTGGAGAGCCTGGATGTCGGAGCCGACGATGCAACCACGAACGGACTTGCGCTTGCGCTCACCGGTGCGGCGGGGGCGGTAGCACGAGTCACCCTTGGAGAGAAGGAGACGAACACGGTTGGGGAGGAGGACACCCTGCTTCATGGGGAAACCCTGCTTGTCGTTACCACCACCGATGCGGAGGACGTAACCGGCCCACTCCTCACCGAGGGAGTCGACCTCAACGTCCTGGGACATGCGCTTCTCGTAGAAGCATCGGACAAGACGCTCATCCTGGATGTCGAAAGACTTCTGGGCACCCGTGGCTGGGTTGGCGACGTTGAGCTTCATCTGTGAGGTTGAAAGGGTAGAATGAATGTAAATGGTGAGTTGACTAGTTGCGAATGAGTTGTTGGAAAGGGCAGGAACACAACACGGCCTGATTGCTTCCGCTAGAGAGACACAGCGATGAAAGGTCGTCCTGTTTGGATATCGATATCGATATCTGCGCTGTGTGCGGAGAGGATAAAAGTCGAAGGAAAGGTGAAGAAACAGAAGAAGGAAAGGAGTGCTGGCTGGACGCTTTAGAAAGCGTGGGAGTGCTGAGCGAGACTCGCAGTGAATTTGACATCCTGACCTGAGCTGCCTTCGTACTCTTTGGTGCAGATTGGCGAAATTCTGTATTGACCAGGCTTCCTCGATTATGTGCTCTCGATTATGTGCTGGAGAATGCTTTCTGAGCACCTGCTGACGACAAACTATTGTTGGCGGCGTCTGGTCGATCCGCAACCAGGTCGTTTCCCCTATCATCGATACATAGCTTGCATGTCACGATTGCATCTCCTCATCGTACAATAATCTCCCTGACGCCTCGCGCTTCAACCTACTACTGCGTATCCTGTTGATCTGCTCATGTCTCTGGTGTAAGGGTGTTATATGCAACGGCCATCGTGTATGGCATAATACGAATTCGGCATGTTGCCAAGTGTTGTCGGATGCTGGCAATATGCAATGTTTCCTGAACGGCGATGATCGGTGCGTGCTGCTTATTCGTGCTGTGTCTCTGCGTAGCGTGCTGGTGCTGATTGCGTTTGTGCTGGTATCGATAACCTACCTTGACGGATAGTTGATATGATGAGGTTAGAAGTCAGAGAGGATTGTGAGCACGAATCACAAAGTCCACGCTTGCCTCGTCGCTTGCGTGGGTTGGCTGTTCTTCGTTCACTGCTTGCTCCAGGCTGCTGGTTGCTGCCCCTGCCCTCTGAGACGACTCAAACACGTCTCAGTCTCAATACGGCCTTCGTGCCCTTGCTTCGATCTCGAGAATTTCCTAGATTTCGCTCCTGCACAGCGCTTTCGAAATTTCAGTGCCCTTTTCCGAGCAAGCTTCGGCCGAGGCGCTTGGACATCACGTGTGGCGCGAATTTGGCAGCGAAATTTTGAGGAAGTCAGAATTGGCGCAGGAAGGCAGCCATCACAGCAGGAAGCACTGAGAGACTCAGTCTTCTCCGTCCGAGTGAGCACCGGCTAGATGCGCTGAGTGAAGCAGCAGCAGGAGCAGCAGGAGCAGCAGCTCGAGCGGGTCGCAGGGCAGGGTCGTTAGAGGCGTGCTCGCCATCACTCTTTCCTTCTCAACTTTAGGAATCTAGTCCACCGTTGTCTCCCTCAAGATCAAGAATTTTTAGGTAGGTCTCATCATAAATCGCACATCAACCGCATTCGTACGCCCATAGACAGCATAGACTGACCGGTCCTTGCATCACTTTGTTCGTACAGGTATGTACTCATGAACATAGGATTCGTTGTTGGGAGGAAAGTGATCGACAATAAGCTGAGAGCATTGGTGCTCTTGCAGGTATGATCATGACGGAGTTTTTCAACAGCATCGGGTGCCAAGTTGAAAGGAAGCATAGCATCGACGACGGAGGATGATCACACACCGACATTTCCGACTATATTGAAGATCCGCCAAAATATCGCAGCATTGCAGGAACGACTTGCAGCAGCCTACCGACTACTCTGAAAGAGGCATTTCGACCACGTAGCCTCTCTTGGCGCGACACATCAGCATCCAACCTTAGTTGCGGCATTCGAGATCGAAGACCGACAAGTGATCATCCTCAGGAAGTCAGGAGATGTCCGGGGAAAGGGTTGAAAATGACAGGTGCCTGCGGAACGCACCGAAAGGAAGCGTGAAGCACGGCCAGACCTAGGAAACAAGGAGGACCGAATCCAAGAACGAGCTTCATGTTGGTCTAGTGCTGACTGTTTGCTGTCTCTCTGTCCGACTATCATCTACATCTATTCGACCACTTCGACCACCCGACCACCTTCAACTTTCGACCATCTCCAGCCAAAATGGGTCGCATGCACTGTAAGTGTTCACCACATTTGGCGAGCACTTGATTTGAATCCCGCCGCTTCTTGTCGGCGCCATCATCGTTTAGCTCAGCAGCGGTATTGCAGCGAAAGGTCGCAGTCGGTATGCAAAGGTTGAAACCATGCGGTAGGAATCATTCGTTCTATCGCATGGTGTTCAGACTTCCACACTGCGCGTCTGTACCTTTGATGCGCAACGCGATGATGACGGGGACGAGTTGCGGCCAATTCCCATCTAAGATAGCTCGCCGATCTTCCTCACACCGTCTTCCAACCGTAGATACTGACTTGTTTCCACTTCATCGCCACTTCATCACCACCTTCAGCCAAGGGAAAGGGTATCTCCGCCTCGGCTCTGCCTTACCGCCGCACTCCCCCCTCGTGGCTCAAGACCACCCCCGAGGAGGTTGTTGAGCAGATTGTCAAGCTCGCCCGTAAGGGTATGACCCCTTCGCAGATCGGTGTTCAGCTCCGTGACTCGCAGGGTATCGCTCAGGTTCGTTTCGTTACCGGTAACAAGATTCTCCGTATCCTCAAGTCGCAGGGTCTTGCTCCTCAGATCCCTGAGGACCTTTACCACCTTATCAAGAAGGCCGTTTCGGTTCGCAAGCACCTCGAGCGTAACCGCAAGGACATGGACTCCAAGTTCCGCCTCATTCTCATCGAGTCGCGTATCCACCGTCTCGCTCGTTACTACAAGACCAAGGGTGCCGTTGCCCCTACTTTCAAGTACGAGGCCGCTACCGCTTCCACCCTTGTTGCCTAAATGCAACATTTGTGGCGTCACCTTTTCATTCAAAACCCTCTCCTTGTACTATGTCTTTGGGTGCCTGCATGATACTCTTGCATTCATCCCCCACCCACCACCAAAAATTGCAACCCAAGCCCTAGCCGTGTCACTCATCATGTGGCCGTAGGCGATTTCTTCTCATACCCATGCTCTGTGTGCGATTGCGACAGTCTTGACGATTTGCGTGATTTCATATGAGATTGCAAGTGACTAACATGAGAAGATAACAGGAAGCAACGATGCATGGAAAGAACATGATTGCAAAGCGGATACAGAAAGAACGGCGAGAACGAATGACCGAGGAACGACATGCAGAAAACATACAGTGAGGAATGCGTCAGATTTGAGAGTAGAGTGACAAAAGCTAACCAAGAATGCCGATGCTATCAGAGTAACTAGGAAGATCAACCTGCGTAATCGTACCACGACGACGGGACGAACGAGCCGCTACCGCCTGCGCCTGTTCGCGATCGATCAATCCCAGCGCCATATGCTCTGTCAGTTCGTCTTCCTCATCCACATCAGCTTCATCGGGGATGGGATCGAGGGAAGGCACTTCGAGTGCGGCTGACGAACTCGATTCGCTGAGGGTGGAAGCTGCTGAAGAGATCACTACTTCGCTTTGGGCCTCGGCATTGGGTTCGTTGTTGATTTGGTGGAAGGTGGTCAACGCTGTCATATCGAGCGAACGTCGCATCGGGATACGAGCCAATGGGGTGGCTTGGGCAGAATAGTCTTCATCTTCGTCTTCCTCCTCTTCGTTGGCGGAAGCTGCATTGAGAGGAGGCGAAGGGGAAGAATCAGCGAACGCCATAGTTGCAGCCGTAGATCGCGCAATACGAGAAGCAGAAGCCTCAACAATCCGCTCCTCGTCTTCATCAAGCAAGTCTACGGTCGACAAAGCATCATCGTCCTCCATCATCGACTCGGCTGCTTGCTGCCTGGTAAAGTCAACAGTGTCCGGATTGGCAGCGACGTGCACAGGAGGCGTCTCCATCACCAAATATTCCCCTGCCTTTTGACCAGGAAGCGAGATCTTCACACGAATACGATACTCGATGCGAAGAGCCTTAAACGAAAAGCTGGGGACAACCAGACGCAGCTCCGGCTCCTGAATCAACTTTTGCTTGAGCGGCGCAGAAGAACCGGCTTTGATCATCTTTTCGTATCGTCCAATAGCAAAGTTGCCCGTGTAGATCTGTCGGGCTTGCCCCTGCTCATAGAAAGGTGGGAGGTGGTCGTCGGCTTGGCGATCGATGTTGACGACGCGGATGCGTTCCGACCAGGAATGAGGGCCACTGAAGCCGGCGAGATTATCGGGTTCCTCCTTCTCGATGACGAGCGTACCGAGGCGGGAGTAGGTCATGACGGAACGGACGAGACCGAGCTCAACGTCCGGTTCGTAGGTGCCTACGAGGTGCTCTGGCATGCGAAGTTCAAGACTGAAGGGGATCTTGGTCTCCATGTAAAGCGCAGCCATAGCAGGGACCGAGAGGATGGCCTCGAACGAGCCTCGACCGTCGGGCAACGGGCTCTCAAGCGAATGCGTGAGCCAGCCCTTCATGCGCCCATCGACGCCCTCCTTGACGTTGATGTAGCTCTTGCGACGAGTACTCGGAAGACCTGGCCTTGTAGACGATGACCGAGTCCTGTAGATGGGTGCAAAGGCATGGGCTTCTTCACGAGGAAGAGCACCGAATACCTCCTGCGTGGGTCGGAAACCCCCCAGATCGGAAGCCCACGAATCTTCGTCCACCGTCTCATCCTCCTCCGCCTCGCCCGAGTTGACAGACGCAGCATCCGATGTCGTAGCCTGACGATCCACCGAAGGCGAGCGATTGTCTCGCGATGCAGTGCGGCGTGCCCTGATCGGCTCGAGCGTCGGAACAGCCAAACCAGCCGTGCGCGGCGGATACGGTTCCACCGCGAAAGCCAGAATGATCCTCTCTCCCCTCTTGTTCGGCAACAACATCGACCCAAACCTCTGACGACTCACAATGATATCAATCTCGTATTTGATCCTCGCCATAGGTCGCAACTTTTGACCATGCAACTTTTCCTTGACCTGACCAAAGACCTGCTTGGGTTTAGGTGGAGCGTAGCGCGTCTCCATATCGACGGAAGGTGGAAGATCGATGTACTGCTTTCCACGCTTGAACGATTTTTTGAGTTTGCTATCGAGCATGTCTAATGCCGAAGCCTGTAGTTTGAGGGGCAAAACGAAGCTGAAGGGGACGGCGAGGTTGTTACGACGTCCATGATCGACCAGGCCGGTCTGCTCGAGGGAGAAGACGCCGTTCTCGAGGTCGGCTTTAGTTGCGATTGTCTTTTGTTCGGAGAAGAAGAGAAGCTGACGTCGAGCGATACCGTGTTCGTTGTCCATAGAGTAGTAGCTCGAGTCACCGACACCAAAGACGCTGGTCTCGAGATCTCCTCGAATGCGTGCCTTGATGCCTGTGATGTAACCTCGTTCAGGATCGTTGCGGAGCAAGTGGACGGCGCCCTTGATCTCGTCTCCCGGTCGATACGTTTTGTAGTCGAGCGAGTCGGAAGGGCCCTCGAGAAAAGCAATCGTTTGACAGGCATGTCTGTCGGGCGTAGAAGAGAGGGGCTTGACCTTACCATTGACATCGATTCGAGCTGCATAGCCACGGTTGATGGTACTCGATGTGCTGAACTCGGTGCTGTCTGTCAAGATCGATGCTCGACAGCTGTCCATGGTGGTCACTCGAGTCAGTCCGGGTCTGGGTGCGCCATCCTGTGGAAGATTCAAGTGCGAGCGTGTGTGGGATCGGAAGTGTGCCGGCAGCGTTGAGGTGGTACGTGGGAGTGCAGCAAGGTTCTCTCTTGTCAAGGCTCCGCTGCCCAGCAGCTGAGAGCCATCGGAACGGCCGAGCGAGGCGGTGCCATTGACATTGCGCGTAGTCGAAGGCGATGAAGCGCTTGCAAGCGCTACGTGCCGCAAGTCGGCGATGGAAGCACTGCTGACGACCGCCATGATGTCGAGTTGTCTAGGAAGCCGAGGTGGTGATTCCCATGTCACTGAGATGGTGGTAGGTGTTGCAACACAAGATGCAGAGATGTTGTGAGGGTGTGGTGTGTAGAGGGAGAAAGCCGTTGCAAGGCTCGAGGAAGAGAGCTGCGGGGGGATACTGTATGACGCTTGGACCTCGCAGCGTGTGTGCAGGGGCGCAGCGCTGTGTGGGCCTTTTTGCACGATAAGAAGATGCTTCTCGCGGGAAACGTAGGCTTCATTCATCCGATTGAATCAGACAAGCTTACACAGCAACAATCTGAAATAGACTTGACGTCTCACTCATCTCTCGGCACTCGACAAAGGTATAGCTTAAAAACGGAGAAAGATGCCGAAGTGCTCACACGGCTCAATCCATCATTCCACCACCGCAAAAAGCAAAAGGAGGAAAGATCCAGAAGCGATAAGAAGCGCAGTCATGAGAAGAGTGTCAATTGCAAGCAAGCGGGCAAAACGGCTATCTCTACTCCGACAACCAAGTGATTGACACCAGTCCCAAGTAAGCTCATCACGTCTCTCGCTGCCAGAAGGGGATTGTGCGATTTCAATGGCAAGAGGTGGTGACATAGTGTTCCAGTGCTTGGCAGTAGGCAAGGAAGCGTCCGCTCCTGCATTGCCTGCATATTTCAACTCAAAAATTCAGTGCGGGGCGAAACAGCCGACGAAAGTGAGGGGAAAAGCGGACCGGTAACCCTCGTCTAAGCCTAGTGCTCCAGCTTTACTCTCGCTCGATGGCCGTTTGTTCACACCATCCCGCTGACCCCGCTGTTCCTGACATCTGGTGGCAAGCCATCGATGCGTGGACGCATGAGCATGAGCTTGTTTCCTTACACCACACGATGCCCACGAAAACATGGTCACATGGAAGGATATTTCCGAGACTATCATGAGAACGTGTTAAGAACGAGAAAGAGCAAGCCTTGAGGCTGTGCCTGCAAAGACACAGAAAGTGCGCTGCACGTCCTTACCCACCTGCATTTTCGGA
>JAXQGJ010000220.1:0-23804 GCA_037039655.1 Pseudozyma sp. M118-08B | reverse complement strand
CAAAATCTATTTAATGTTTTTATATTTACTGGTTCTCCTGCACAGAGTGCAGCCTTAAGGAGAGATCGTGTACGATGGGAGACGGTGATCCGTCGGTCTTCCAAAGAGGGAGAAGAATGAACTCAGACGGGCTGATCAGGGGGAAGATTTTGATTGGCACAGAGTCTAGAACAGCCGAGGTGTTCAAAGTGCATTACTGATAGGACGGGATTCAAACTGGAAGAAGAATCAGAAGATCTTAGGGGGGCGCAGGAGCCGTCAAAGCGCAGGGGAAGAGGAGCACAGATAAGCGGACCGGTCGTGCCAGCTTCGTTATCTACAGCACCACACGCAGCGTCATGAGAAGATTGTGGATTCTGGGGTACAAGCGTCGTGAAAGGTCGAAGAACATAGTTCCGCTTGCTCCTTGTTCTTTGCTGCCAGAGTCTGTTCTTCACTTGCCGACCTCGGTCTATCACATGTATGCTGAAGCACTCTCACGTCTGCGTGCGCGGCAGAGGTATCAAGTCGCGATCTGCTCTGATAGTCTTGTGCTACGCGCGGCCTGCATACACCAATCAGATGAGACTGATTGGGCGAGCTGCAGACAATGATGACTTGGCGGCGGCAAGCGCTCCGATTAGATCTTTCACAGCTCTTACCACAACCAATCAGAAGGCGCTGTTCACGGAGCATCATTGGACGGCAATGATCGCTTATGCCACTTGGCCGAACTAGATGCATTGTAGCCGTGCGTCTCTGTCATAGCGAGTCACGATACAGGCCACATACCACACAACTTGCAAGGTTGAGAATGAGGGACAAGGATTGACCATAGAGTGCGTACGCACTTTCAACTGAGCTTCTGGGTCCATCACAGAGAGAGCGAGAGGGACTTGTGCGGACTTTGTATGGAAGTGCTACAAAATTTGCATCCTCAGGGCGCTGACAATCTTATGTGCGTTATACGAGACAGGGATGCGAAGCGAGTGGCTGATGACAATCAGCGGTGAAAGCGGAGATTGCAGCAAATTGTATCGATGACTCACAGAGGTCGTACTGAGCGGCTGTGCAAGCTGCAGCACTTTGCGAAGCTTAGATGAAGAGATATGGGATTCAGAAGAAGAAGAAGGTGAAGAAGGAGAGAACGAATAGGTTCGCACGTGGCGAAGATGAGGCCAGCTTATCTTCTGGGTGCCTCTCTCGGTGTAATGACTTTCCCGTGTTGCCGTCGATGAAAGGTCGAGACTGAGAACGAATCACAAGAGTGCAAATGCAAAGGCTTGAAGGCTTATCAGTGATCTGCAGCATGTTCAGGACCCGACCGCTGACTTCTTATCTCTGCAGCTGTGCTGGAGCGCAATACCCGAGTTTTGGAATCCCTTATCTCGAAGTGTCGGCTAGCGCAATTTGACTTGTGGAATTTCGCCTGCGTCTTGAAGAGCGCGCGTGCAAGCCTACTTTTTAGTTTGGCTCGGATGGACCTTCCGTGCCTGTACCCTCTAATGGCAGTCAGGTCTTGAGGCTTACCAGGTTCTGTGACCTAGCTGCATTATCTTGAACAGTGGTAGCCGCGCAATCTTGACTTGAGCTTGATTCGAAGTCGTGGCATGTGCGTAAGTCAATCTTATCAGAATCACAATCACTTTCCCCGCTTCTTTCCGCACAACTTTTGAATCTTAGCCTTTGATCGTGGCTTCTGATTCGAGGATGCGAGTTTCAAGACCACTAACGCCTGTACTCCTCGCTCCCTCCAGTGTGCGCTAGACGCTATTGAACCGGATCCTACGCTGAGAGGACAAAATTTTTGATCCGAGCTTGTGTGTGTGACTGTAGCGTGCGGCACCGTCCTCAACAAGCGTGCCAAGAAGATATCACAACCTTCTCAATTCACAAAGTCTTTACCTCTTGCCATCAGCATCCATCATCACAGCCAGCACCATCACCTTGCTCTGTACTTCCAATCTTCCTCCCCTCACACAAGCACGCAAAGGCTTCTTCCCATTCCACCACCATATCAGCGCACTTTTCAGACATTTTGTCGTCGCAAATTTCAGTGTCACTTCACCCGCAACTCCATCACTTCTGCTGAGCTCATTTCTATTAAGATGGCGCCAGTTCCCACAGACACAGCGATGTTCACGCCGTCCACGAGCTCGGCCTCTGGATCCACAAGAGCCACAACACCAGAACTTGCTCTGACAAGCAAAACAAGGAAGAAGGCTTGCGTTGTCGGTCTCGGCATGGTCGGAATTGCCTTCATCGAGAAGCTTCTCAAGTACGATCTTCAAGGCGGTCGGGACGAGTGGGAAATCACCGTTTTCGGTGAAGAGCCTCACATTGCCTACAATCGAGTCGGACTGACTCAATACTTCTCTAACCGCTCCATCGATGCGCTATACCTCAACGAGCTTGCTTGGTACACTTCGCACGCCAAGGGCAAGCTCACCTACCACACTTCTGATGCAGTGGTAGGCATCGATGCTGAGAAGAAGACGATTCGCACCGAGCGCGGCGTCGAATTCCAATATGACGAGTGCATCCTTGCCACTGGTTCGGATGCTTCGCTGCCTCCCTACATCAACCGAGAGAAGTTCTTCTCGACAAAGGGCACATTCGTATACCGCACAATCAAGGATTTGGACGATATCATCGCATACGCTGCTGAAGCACCAAAGACCATCGGCCGTCGCATTCGTAAGGCTGGTGTTATCGGTGGTGGTCTTCTCGGTCTCGAAGCTGCCAAGGCACTACTAGATCTTGAGGAGGTTGACCAGGTCGTGCTCGTTGAGCGCAACCGATGGGTGCTTTCAAGACAACTCGATCAAGAAGGTGGTACTCTGGTACTGCAAAAGGTTCGCGATCTGGGTGTTGAGGTTTTGCTGCAAGCGCGAGTTCGCGATCTCATCTGGAACGATGAAGGGCGGCTCACAGCCATGCTCATGCAGGGAAACGATGACAAGCCCGACGAGCCTTTCGACATCGACATGCTTGTCTTTGCTGTCGGAATCAAGCCAAGAGATGAGCTCTGCGCTTCCGTTCCCGGTCTTGCTGTTCAGAAGAGAGGAGGTGGATTCACAGTCGACGACCAGCTCAAGACCAGCATTGACCACGTTTACGCTATCGGAGAGTGCGCCTCCTTCGAAGAGCAAACATTCGGTCTGATCGCACCCGGTATCGAGATGGCCGAGGTTCTCGCTTTCAACCTGACCGAGGGACCTCACCACGCAATGCGAAAGATGAAGACTCCCGATGTTTCCACGAAGCTCAAGCTGATGGGCGTTGACGTCGCTTCGTTTGGTGACTTCTTTGCTGATCAGGGCAAGATCAGCAAGCCTCTTCCAAGCGTCAAGGCAGCAGCACGAAGAGCCAAGAAGACCGAGGGCGAGACCGCAATGACCGTCGACGAGATCAAGAGCAACGTCAAGGCACTCACCTACCGTGATCCATTCTCTGATGTCTACAAGAAATACATTTTCACTGCCGACGGTAAATACCTCCTCGGTGGTATGATGGTCGGTGACGTCAAGGACTATGTTAAGCTTGTAGCCATGTGCAACAAGGGCGCTGCTATCGAGAAGCCGCCTGCCGAGCTCATCATCGGTGCCAAGAAGGAAGGCGAGGAGGAAGGCGATGATCTTCCCGACGAGGCTCAAATTTGCAGTTGTCACAACGTTACCAAGGGCGACCTCATCAAGTGTGTCAAGGATGGCACCGTTCGCTCGATCGGCGAGATGAAGTCCGAGACCAAGTGTGGTACTGGCTGCGGTGGATGCATGCCTCTTAGCACTAGCATTCTCAACAAGGCTCTCAAGGAAGCCGGTGTCGAGGTCTCGAACCACCTCTGCGGCCACTTTGCTTACACCCGTCAAGAGCTTTACCAGATCATCAAATTCAAGAAGCTCAAAGACTTCACCAAAGTCATGCAGACCGTTGGAAAGAAGTCGGACAGTCTTGGTTGCGAAACCTGCCGTCCCGCCGTCGGTTCGATTCTTTCGTCGCTCTACAACGACTGGATCATGAACCCTTCGCTTCGTCAGACACAGGACACCAACGATCGATACCTGGCCAACATGCAGCGTGATGGTACTTACTCCGTTGTGCCTCGTATGGCCGCTGGTGAAGTGACGCCCGCGGGTCTCAAGGCCATCGGTGAGGTTGCTGAAGAATACGGTCTCTACACCAAAATCACCGGTGGTCAGCGTATCGACATGTTTGGTGCCAAGAAGCAAGATCTTCCTGCCATTTGGGAGAAGCTTGTCGATGCTGGCTTCGAGTCAGGCCACGCTTACGGTAAGGCGCTCCGTACCGTCAAGTCGTGCGTCGGAAACACTTGGTGCCGTTACGGTGTCGGTGACTCCGTTGGACTTGCTCACGAGCTTGAGACCCGATACAAGGGTTTGCGAGCGCCTCACAAGTTCAAGGGTGGTGTTTCAGGCTGTGTCCGAGAATGTGCCGAAGCACAGGGTAAAGACTTTGGTTTGATTGCCACCACCAAGGGCTGGAACGTGTACGTCGGCGGTAACGGTGGTGCTAAGCCTCGTCACGCCGAGCTCATTGCCGAGGACGTCACTCGTCGCGAAGCCATCAAGATCCTCGATCGATTCATTCTCTTCTACATTCGCTCGGCTGACAAGCTCGAACGTACTGCGCGATGGATCGAAAAATTCCCCGGCGGTCTCAAGGGCCTCAAGGAGGTCATTGTCGATGACAAGCTCGGCATCTGCGAGGACCTCGAGAAGGAAATGGAGGTGCTCGTCGGTACGTACCACTGCGAGTGGACAAAGGTCGTTCGTGATCCTGCTCGCAAGAAGGCCTTCCGACAGTTCGTCAACACTGAAGACACCCAAGTTGTGTCCGAGATGCTTGACGAGCGTGATCAGAAACGCCCTGTCGACTGGCCCGTTGAGGCTGGCCCGCTTCACTTTAGCATCCTCGACGTCGCCAAGGAGGCAGTATGGGAGTGGCGACCCGTTTGCAAGTATTCCGATCTTGACCCTCAGACCGACTCACCGTCCTCGGCAACGATCAAGTACGGTGACACTCAAATCGCTGTCTGGAATATTCCTGGACGTGGTATTCGTGCTGCACAGAACATGTGCCCACATCGCCGAGCCTTCGTGCTCGCCGACGGTCTCGTCGGAGAAGACGACAAGGGCCGAGAGTACGTTTCTTGCCCTCTCCACAAGCGTAACTACATCCTTTCCGCCAACGCTGGTGACGAAGGAGGCAAGTGCAACGATGGTGACTACTCGATCATGACCTTTGAAGCCAAGATGGATGGCGACAAGGATCTTGTCTACCTCAAGCTTCCTCCTACTGAAGCTCTTGACGCTGTGCTCTCGACAACCAAATGGATGCTCCGCAAAGCTACCGAAGAGTCCGATGCTCTCGCAGGCGGTCAATCGCACTCGGTCGAGATCACCGGCCCTCTTGACATGGACCAGCTTGAGAAGGCACCAACGTCGAAGAGGACTGGCTCGCCAGTCTCGCAGCCAGCGAAGGCTTCGTGCGGTACCTCCTCCCTCGATTGGTAAATGGTCTGACCTCCGCCTACAATACCAGAGGCTCATACAGTCTCGCATACAATATCTTTGTAAATACGCATACACTGTCTCATTTCTCTTTTGTCACGAATCGCATCTGTCGTTGTTCCTTCCAAGTTATCTGATATTTCTCTGTCTGGATGTCTGTGATTGAAATTGTTCCAGGGATGAGGTTTAGCCATTAGCCCGATCAGAAAGGCAAACCTTGGTTTCCTGTCGCCCGAAGGATTCCATGCGTTTGCAGTTCAGCAATGCGACTCTATTCGAAGCCAAGCGAAGTAACAAAATGACGGTGTAGTCTCAGTCGCACGACAGCGTTTCTAAGCTTCCGAAGGAATCAAAGGCAACTCGGCCGCTCCACATGACATCGTTGTATCCAATCAGATCCCCGGCATTGAAATGATGAGACACCGAACAATGAGGACTCGATTAAGCTAGACCTTGAATGATCAAAATGCGAAGATTGCAAAGATGGAACCATTCTGGATTGATAAGAAGGGTCGTGCCGGCCTAGATTCACAAGCCAGACCTTGCGTTCTGCCTTCAGGAAGCCGAGGAAATTCTCCTGACAGCTGCTTATCAGCGGTCTGCGTCTTCATGCAAGCTCCGCTTCTCCCTTCAAAATTTCCGGATTCCTGGGTCCGGTCTCTGCTTATCTTTAGCGCGTCGACGAAAACTCAAATTCAACGGCCGACGCACACTTGGACAGCTGGCTGCTGCTGGCTTTCATCCACAGGCTTACGCTCTGCCGCTTCGACCTTACTCTATCTTGCAGCGGGATGAACTGTACGACGCTATCGCATGTCTATGACCCCCAATGCCTTCGCTAGACTCTGTCATCAGAGCATTTGGACGCTATCTATGTGCTCACAAGTCCGCACGACCAATCAAAGGCCGTCGATCAAGCATACCATCAGCAGCAACTTGCATCTAATCGCAATTCATCGCCGGTGATACGGTCCTGCCGAGTGAGTTTGCAATCTAAGCATAATGGGCCCCACAAATTTGGCTCTTGTCCCTTGTATCGCGTGTGAACGAGACCTTACCGTGCTCAAAGCTCACGCAACTTCGAGCAGCAAGAGTCTGAGAACTAGGCACCAGGCTTGTGATTGCGGCGACCTCTCTGGCACGCCCTTTGGCGGCGAAACTTCCATCAGCACAGTATGCCAAGTGGCGGCTAAGATAGTCCGACATCCAAGAGGTGCATCTTAGCATCTTCCATTTCTACATTCTGAAGACGTGGTGTTGTCTCCTGCCTCCATTTCTCGTCCCACCATCTTGTAGCGTTCATACCCCCTCCTCCATCACTAAAAGTCAAGATGTCAACACCACTCACAGTGAGCTCCTCCAGCTCGTCTTCCAAGGCATCCTCCGAGCGAGGCACAGCTTCCGCCTCACCAGCAGGCTCATCATCAGCTACAACTCCAGAACCATCGAGTCCCACCATTTCGTCGACAAAGCAAACATCACACGATGATGCCGCTGTCGAACCATTCCAGCCGCGCACAAATTACGACGAGTCTTTGCTACCTGCAGTACCCCCATCAGAGTCAGTGCAGCCTTTGGCTACAGATGCTCAGACTCCTGACGGCTGGATCGCGCGAGACGAACGCATGATCCGGCTCACAGGCAAGCACCCCTTCAACAGCGAGGCACCGCTCTCGGAACTGTTCAACAAAGGCTTTTTGACCCCACAGAATCTCTTCTATGTTCGCTCGCACGGTGACACTCCAAGAGTCACGCGCGAACAGGCCGAGTCTTGGACGCTCAAGATCCACGGCCTTGTCGAGAACGAGATCGAACTCAGTATTAAGGATCTCAAGGAGAAGTTCGAGACAGTCACATTGCCTATTACGCTCGTTTGCGCGGGTAACCGACGAAAGGAGCAAAATATGGTTGCCAAGGGTCTTGGGTTCAATTGGGGTGCAGCAGGTGTTTCCACTGGTTTGTTCACAGGTGTCTACCTGGCAGACATTCTGGAATACTGCAAGCCCAAAAATCCACTTCTCTCTTCTTTCCCTTCTTATGATACCGTCGTGCCAGGACGTGCGAGGCACGTTGTTTTTGAAGGCGCAGATCAGCTGCCTAAGGGCAAATACGGCACTTCGCAACGTCTCAACTGGGCGTTGGACAAGAGCAAAGGAATGATCATCGCTTGGGGTCTTAACGGCGAGGACCTTTCTCCCGATCACGGCTACCCATTGCGACTAGTGGTCCCTGGCCAGATCGGTGGTAGGATGGTCAAATGGCTCGAACGCATCGAAGTGTCCGACCGTGAGAGCCAGCACCACCTTCACTTCCACGATAACAAGGTCCTCCCCACCGAGGTGACCGCCGATCAAGCCAGGAGCGAAATGCACTGGTGGTACGATCCCAAGTACATTATCAACGACCTCAACGTCAACGCTGCCATCTGCTCACCCGATCACGATCAGCTCTTGGAGATCCAAGAAACTGCTTCGGATTCCACACCCCAGATTATTCCCATCGAAGGTTACGCATACACCGGCGGAGGAAGGCGCATCAACCGCGTCGAAATCTCGCTCGATGACGGCAAGAATTGGAAGTGTGCTTCGATTCACTATCCCGAAGATCTCTACCGCATGTACCCGATCCAAGGCCATCCTTACTTTGGCAAGCTCGATCTCAGCTCGACCGAGATGAGCTTCGCCTGGTGCTTCTGGCGTCTCGATGTCGATGTTCAAGCCGATCTCATCGCTAAAAATGTCAAGGTGATCTCGGTGCGAGCCTTGGACGAGGGTTTGGCGACGATGCCAAGGGATATGTACTGGAACGCTACGTCGATGATGAACTCATGGTGGTTCCGCGTTGCTGTTCATCGCGATGGCAACAAGATTCGCTTTGAGCACCCTACCCTTGCTGGAAATGCTCCAGGTGGTTGGATGCAGAGGATGAACGAGGCCGGCTTGAACCCTCGTTACCCTACGTTCGGCGATGCTGAAAAGTCGGAGGGTGAGAACTCAAAGCGGGTTGCTGCCAAGGAGGACGCGAACGCATTCATGATTGACTCTGAGAAGAGTAAGCGTATCATCACTGCCGCTGAGCTCGCTGCGCACGGCGACGGTGAAGGTCCCGAGCCTTGGTTCGTCGTACATGGTCAGGTATACGACGGAACTGGCTTCCTCAAGGACCATCCTGGTGGTGATCAGTCCATTCGTCTGGTTGCTGGAGAAGACGCTTCTGAGGACTTCATGGCCATCCACTCGATGGATGCTAAGAAGATGCTGCGAGACTACCACATTGGTCAACTCGAAACAGCTACTTCAGCTGCTGCTTCTGCAATCGAGGCTGTGGAGGCCATCGATCTTTCCAAGCCCTTCCTTGACCCCAAGAAGTGGCGAGGAACGCGGTTGGTGAGCAAGACAGTGATCTCACCCGATGTTCGTATCTTCCGCTTCGCACTCGGCGGCACCGAGCAAGAGCTCGGCTTGCCTGTCGGTCAGCACGTCTTTGTGCGTGTCCGACGCACCAATCCCAAGACCGGTGAGATTGAGACCGTCCAGCGAGCCTACACGCCATATAGCGGTAACGCGCAGCGCGGCTTTGTCGATATTCTCATCAAAGTCTACTTCCCCGTCCCTGGCGTCGCTGCACCAGGCGAGACTGCTGCAGTGAAACCCATCTTTGAAGGTGGAAAGATGACCATGCTTCTCGACAGCATTGACCCTTCCTCTCCGCAAGACAATGGTATTTCCGTCGAACTCAAAGGTCCACTGGGACACTTTACCTACCTCGGCAACTGCGAAATCAAATGGAAACCCGCCAATGCCATCCGTAAAGTCTGCAAACTCGCCATGATCGCCGGTGGAAGCGGTATCACCCCCATCTGGTCCACGCTCAAAGCCATCGCCGACGAAGCCCTCTCTCCTACCTCTACGAACCTCGACCCAATCCAGATCTGGATCATCTACGGAAATCGTACCGAACAAGACATCCTCATCCGCGAAGAACTCGAACGCTTACGAGTCGCTCTCAAGGGCAATCTTCACATCAGACACGTCCTGAGCAATGTAACACCCGAAATGACAAGTTGGACAGGCGGAAGAGGATATATCGATGGCGCTTGCATGCGCGATCACCTTCCACCTGCTCCTGCGGTGCCGGAGAATCCTGATGAGTTGGAGGATACGCTGGCGCTGGTTTGTGGCCCACCACCGCTCGAAAAGGTGGTCTCGGCGGGGTTGAAGGAGTTGGGTTGGGATCTGGAGAGGAATGTTGTGTTTTTCTGATTCGAGTTCAGACTCTCTGTTCTATTTGTTTGTATACTTTCGCATCGCAATCTATCGTTCTCAAGAATCTATCGACGAGTACAGCGGTCCGTTGAGGACTATATGAAGGCGTGACAAGTATGATGTTCTCGAGGATGTGCGAGGACTAGAGGATCGAGAGGGACATGCCCGATGACAGCCCAACAGTCCGATCGCAAAGTGGCTCGAATCGAAATACACGCCCAAGACTGCGAGCAAAAGGTATTTCATGTTAAGTCAAGGAAAGGCTACAAGTTCATCGAAGATCAGGTCGAGCTTTTTTGCAAGGTACTGAAAAATTCCCACGCTCTCGCGAAGAATGGCACACGGTGAAGCTCGGAAAATGACTGAGAAATTTAACTTTCGTCACGGGACCGAAGAATTTAGCAGAGCCTGCAACAGCATGGGACCAGCAGCCAAACCGAGTTGGGCGCAAAACTTCGCCGTCTGCAGTCGAATTCGAGTAGGAAAGTAGAGGGAAGCCAGCAGCAGGAGAAGTGTGTGAAGACAGAGCTCAAAGTTCAAGTCTGGTGCGAGAGACTAGGCGGACACTGCAAAGAGGCACGCACAGAGAGTGAGTCTGGAGCCATTTGAAGTTCAGGCGAGCGCCACAACGGAGAGTAGGCATCATTGAGAGTCTTGCGAGTTTGAGGTTTGCCCTGAGTCAAGCCGAGCCACACCTCTTTCTTCTCCCTACGACATCCTCGAGGCCCTATAGTGAGTATCTGCTCATGGTGTACCCAACACACTGTACACGCACGACCAAAATCATAGCGCGAACAGCTCGTCTGACCAGTACCGCACTCTTTCCTTCTCGCCATCACTCGTTCATCACCAACAGGTCAAAATGTCCCACTGTAAGGTAAATATCACATCAACATGAAGTAGCCCCTACGAGGCCCGGCTACAGCTCAGCATTGCAGCAATGGAAAGGATACGCAGCAGAGAAGGGACAGATAGCGCCATGGTGGTCAGCGGTGGCAAGGACATCATCAGCACTTCGGTAGCACCGGCATGATAGCATTGATATGGAAAAGATGGAGGACTAGCATTCGCATTTCGTAGCCGGGCATATAACAGCGCTCGCTCTTTCGGCCATCTCTTCGATATCCAGCCGTTCCGCTCGACACTTTCAGCAGCATCAATCAGTCAAATCTGTAGCGATGTCCATTGCATCTAGGCGGCATGTTTTCCGGTTTGGCAGAGCATTATCGATAAGGATCATGCATTGATGGAACGGAGACGAGCACGATACCAGGCAGTAATTCTGCAATCTGCAGTAGATTTCGTTGCAAGGTGGATCATTGGGCCAGTGACTTATCAGGGTTTCCCTGATTCGCCGTGCTTTGCACTCTGCTTCGTAGCCAAGCAGCTTTGCCAAGCATGTTCTACTGTCTTCCGCTCGGCATCTGCATGACTCTTTCAACATCGATTCGACTCGGCCAAACCAATTCAGCATTCTACCAATGTTGCAGTGGATACGGTGCATATTCGACTCTTGATCGCCACACCTGCAGAGCACAACTCCGGTCGGATATCGACAGAGATGGAAACGAAGAGAAAAGAGGCTATAAGAATGCTTTAAGGTCGATGTACAGCTTTGCTGATGCAGCCTGGCATTCGCCTGCTTTCGCTTCTTTCCTACCAACCTTTTCTTTGATTGCTACAGTTCGAGCACCCACGACACGGTTCGTTGGGTTTCCTTCCCCGCAAGCGTGCTGCCCGTCACCGCGGAAAGGTTAAGGCGTAAGTTTCCATTCCAAGTTCCTATCTCTTCTCTTTCTCTCTCCACGAGACTTACCATCCTCCTGTTCTGATCTATCCCGCTCTCACAGCTTCCCCAAGGATGACCCCAAGAAGCCCGTCCACCTTACTGCCATGATCGGCTACAAGGCTGGTATGACCCACATTGTCCGTGACCTTGACCGTCCCGGTTCCAAGATGCACAAGAAGGAGATCGTCGAGGCCGTCACCGTCATTGAGACTCCCCCCATGGTTGCCGTCGGTGTTGTTGGTTACGTCGAGACCCCTCGTGGTCTCCGATCGCTCACCACTGTCTGGGCCGAGCACCTTTCGGACGAGGTCAAGCGTCGCTTCTACAAGAACTGGTACCGCAGCAAGAAGAAGGCTTTCACCAAGTACGCCAAGAAGCACTCGGAGAACAACGGTGCCTCGATCTCGCGCGAGCTCGAGCGTATCAAGAAGTACTGCACTGTCGTTCGTCTGCTTGCCCACACCCAGGTTCGCAAGACCGGCCTCAAGCAGAAGAAGGCGCACCTTATGGAGGTTCAGATCAACGGTGGTTCCGTCGCCGACAAGGTCGACTTCGCCAAGGAGCACTTCGAGAAGACCTTCGACGTCAAGTCGGTCTTTGAGCAGAACGAGATTGTTGACATCATCGCCGTTACCAAGGGTCACGGTTACGAGGGTGTTACCGCTCGTTGGGGTACCAAGAAGCTTCCCCGTAAGACCCACCGTGGTCTTCGTAAGATCGCCTGTATCGGTGCTTGGCACCCTGCCAACGTCATGTTCACCGTGGCTCGTTCGGGTCAGGATGGATACCACCACCGTACCGAGATCGGAAAGAAGATCTACCGTATCGCCAAGGGCGACGACAAGACTTCGGGATCCACCGACTTTGACACCACCGAGAAGGTCATCACTCCCCTTGGTGGCTTCCCTCACTACGGTCAGGTCAACAACGACTTTGTCATGATCAAGGGTTCGTGCCCCGGTGTCAAGAAGCGTGTCCTTACCCTCCGCAAGTCTCTCCAGGTGCACACTTCGCGTCGTGCGCTCGAGACCGTCTCGCTCAAGTGGATCTCGACCTCTTCGACCATGGGTAAGGGTGTCTTCCAGACCCCTGCCGAGAAGGACGCCTTCCTTGGTGTTCGCAAGATCAAGGCCCCCGTTGCCTAAGCGTTTGCTTGAGCAGTCTAGGGTTTCTCTTTTTCTTGTCTTAATCTCTTTTTTCATTCACCTTGTATTTTCATCCACATCGCATTACCCCCCTTTTCTCACACACCAACACACACTGCATCTGTTGTGATTGCAACCCCCAAAATAATCGATACGATTACCTGGCTTTATCTTTTGGTTGTCCGTGATATGTCTGTGCTGTTGCTCGCGGAAGGATTGTGAGATGCAATTTGAGCACGCGCAGCTCATCATGTATGAGCATGGCTACTACCTCACGTTCAGTTGCAAAGTGAAGTCCAGGCGAGGGAGACGATGAGGCCGGGACAAGGCAGTGTCCCTTTGATCACAAACCTGACGCGATTGACCGCTGAAATTCCGCTGCTGGCAAGCGTTTTGAGCTTTTGAAGCTTTTCCAGAGAGACATGGTAGAATCAGGCTTGTCCAAAAAGAACGATGAGCATGGCTGCAACGTTACCAGCTGGGTGACACGGCTAAGAGGAAGAAGTAGGATCGAGATGCTGTCAAACTTAAAATCTTGCTATTGTTAAACCGTGTCTGAACGGACCCGAATTACGGCGGAAAAAAGAAAGACGGGATTGGCCGGACGAAAAGGAGGAAGTTGGCCTCCAGCGCGCGCGACCCTGAAAAATGGCTGCTTTAGCTGCTTGCCGATCGGAAAGAGTCGCAGTCAGGCAGCCAGCCGAGTTCCAAGATTGGTGATTACAAATGGCAGCGCGCTCTGTCTCCCTTGTCAAGCCTTGAATTGGCTCAAGCACCAACCCAGCGTGCCAAAGTGCCAAAGTACCAAAGTGTCGATTCGCTGCCCCGCAACCTGCCAAACCGGATACACAGACAACAGCAATTCACTAACTTATGGAAACGCGCTTTGTCGCTATCACATATCGTTTGAAACACCATCCACCACACATCCTACTTTGATCGGCATATACATTCAAGATGCGTGCTGCTATGCTTCCAACCCTCCAACAGCCCTTGCGGCTCTCGATGACCGCTCGTAACCCACAGCTTCGCATGATCGCCGGTGGATCCAGAGCTTTCCAAACTTCGACTGGCAAGTCGGTCGCTGCTTCCAGCCAGGGACGTAAGTATCGATCGAGATTAATCAGAGCATGCAAGAAGCGGTACCAGCAAAGCTAGAGAACGACAGTAGGATATGTAGGAAGCAATGATGGAGGAGCAACGAAAAGACAACTGAGGATTATCTGGAGATAGCAGGATCGATATGGCAAGAATGCACATGGACTCAACATTATTGGCTCAGCGCGAGCACTACATCCGGACCAGCTCTGCCATCAATAGAAAGCAGGACGAATCTCACTCGGAAGCACCAGGAGAGAATTTGCGACCTGCGTGAAGCTACACACAGCTAAACGACGAACGAATCGCGGTATTCGAATGAAGGCAGCGGGATGGAAGCGCCGGCTGTGTCAGTATGGGGTTAGCTTTGGCTCTTGAGGAACATGACTATACTCGCACTCGGTCAAGGGGTCCATCCACGAAAGATCGTCAGAAGTCAAGGGAACAAGGACATCTCGAAGGAATCGAGGTGTTGAACCGCTCTCTCGAATCGTATGCAGCTCTTTCGACAAGCTAAACTCGTTCAATATGTACTGACACGTTCTCACATCCTTTCCTTCTCGCACCAATACCAATCCACAGCCTATGTCAAGGGAACCGTCAACGACCCTACCCCTTTCCCCGAGCCCAACGCTGCTCACGGATCCAACCACTGGGCTTTTGAGCGTGGTCTCTCCGTCGCCCTCATCCCCCTCGTCGCCGCTGGATTTGCCAAGCACGGCTCTTCGGCTATCCTCGATGGCGCACTTGCCCTCACCATCGTTGTCCACTCTCACATCGGTTTCGACTGCATCCTCGCCGACTACCTCCACAAGCGCAAGTTCCCCATCGCCGGCCCACTTTCCACGTGGACCCTCCGTGCCGCAACTTTGGCAACCTTGTACGGCTTGTACGAGTTTAACACCAGTAAGTTTCCCTCTCTCATCAATGATGGAAGGTGCAGTAAGATGGACGTCAGAAGCTGATTATGATATCTGTATTTGCTTCAAAATTGTGCCATGGAACAGACGACATCGGACTCACCGAGTTGATCGCCAAGGTTTGGACCGCTTAAAAAGCTTCATGGGTCTTGTCTTTTGTCTACAGCAATCAAATATGAAAACTTGATCTCGGAGGTGAAACATGCGCTAGTCTCCTGTGATGCGAGTGTCCAACTGTATGGCAACGAGGAGTTCTCAAAGAATGTCATGTGGAAGAGCAACACTGAGGTGAGATGAGCGGTTCAAAACCGAGGCCGACTGTGAGATCCTCGAAACAGTCACAAGCTTGGATTTTTTCAACAAGACCCTGAACTCCACACCGACGCTTTCGAAAAATTTCAGAGAGAGCGAGTTTTCTTCCAGATTTTGAGCTTCCCTGCATTTTGGTGCTACTTGTCAACAACGACACCATCAACGTCGACTTACACTGCCTACCTCTTTCAGGCCGATACCGTCTAACTCACAAATCTTTGCAGTCAACGTTAAAGTCCAAGCGACGTGCTACTCTTTCGAACAGTCCCCACCATCCCACCTTGACGTCGGCGTTCCCTACGTACAACCCCGTTCACATCCTTCACAATGGTCAAACGTCGTAGAAAGACGCGCACCCATCTCAAGGGTCCCAACAACAGCGCAGCTACCTCTACTAGCGCACCCAAATCCTTCATCATTCGAACGGGCAAAGTGCCTCGTTCGGTCTCAACCTTGGTCTCGGACACACGCAAAGTCATGGAACCCAACACAGCCACCCGACTTCGAGAACGTGCCAACAACAAGCTCAAAGACTTTATCTCCATGGCGGGTCCCATCGGTGTCACCCACTTGCTTATCTTTGGTCAAACCGATGCTGGTACCAACTTGCGTATTCTTCGTGCGCCTCGAGGACCTACCTTGACGTTTAGGGTGAACAAGTACGCTCTAGCGAAAGACGTTCAGGCGAGTAGCAGGAGGCCTAGTCCACCGGGTAGCGAGTTCGTCACACCCCCTCTGCTGGTGCTGAACAACTTTGGAGGGGAAGAGAGACAGATCAAGTTGCTGGTGGCTACGTTCCAGAATTTGTTCCCTCCTATTCAGGTGCAGAGTATGAAGTTGAGTCAAGCGAGAAGGATTGTTTTGCTCAACTACAATTCGGCGACGGGAACGATTGATTGGAGGCACTACTTGATCTCTGTTCGACCCGTGGGTGTTTCGAAGAGCGTCAGGAGGGTGATTGAAGGCACACGATCCGGAGGAGCCTCTCGTACAGGTGGGACCAAAAGAGGTCGTCTACCTGACCTCTCCTCAACGCAGGACATTTCCGACTACGTACTAGGCCGCACTTCCACCGCTGGCTCCACCAACGGCGAGTTCGAAACCGACGCCTCAGAAGCAGAGAGCGAAGCCGAAGACGTCGCCGATCCACGCAACAAGGTTCACCTCCACGATCGATACGTTGGACGTGGCAATTCGGCCAACACGCAA
The DNA here is from genome assembly GCA_037039655.1 of Pseudozyma sp. M118-08B. NCBI lineage: Eukaryota > Fungi > Basidiomycota > Ustilaginomycetes > Ustilaginales > Ustilaginaceae > Pseudozyma > Pseudozyma sp. M118-08B. The sequence continues at coordinate 7,553 of JAXQGJ010000220.1, read as the reverse complement.
AAAGCGGTACGATTGCGTGAAATCGGTCCGCGTATGGAGTTGAAACTGGTCAAGATCGAAGAAGGATGCAATGAAGGCGCGGTACTCTTCCACGAGTACATTAAGAAATCGGCCCAGGAGCTCAACCAACAGCATAGGGAATTTGTAGAGAAGAAGAAGCTGCAAGAGCAAAGAAGGGCCGAACAGGAGGAGAACGTTGAAAGGAAGAAGGCGGAGAAGAAGGAACTGCGAAAGGAGAGCCGAAGAAATGCTGGATTGGCTAGTGAAGATGAAGATGACGCTGCTGATGACGAAGATGATGATGAGGAGATTGACGAGGATGACGAGGACGACGAGTTTGCGTATGAGGACCAATTCGGCGATACCGCAAAGAACGATGACGAGGAGCTATTCGACGAATCTGCATCCGAAGGCGAAGATGACGAAGAAGAGGAAGACGGCGATGAGTCAGACCAAGGCGGTGTACCATGGAACCCCAAACGTGGCGAGTCAGGCTACGACAATCCTCCTGGCATCGAACCCCATTCCGACGACTCCGATCTCGAACCCATCCCCATCGGAGGCATGCAACACGATTACGCAAGCGATGAAGAATGGCCTGAATACTCCGACGAGGAAGACGAACCAGCACCCAAAAAGGCTTCAGCAACAAAAAAGAGCGCTCCTGCTGCTGCCAGAAACTCAAAGCCAACAGTCAAGAAGGGTCGTCGTTAAGCTTTCTCTCACAAAATCAAACTAGTCCCTGTCTTTCTGTACTTTTGTCACTCGTACTCTCACAAGCTTTTAATGTAACCATCGAAACAGTGCTGCGTGATCATGTCCGTTGCATTGCATCATGCTATGAAAGCTAACGATGTTCAAGCTGCGTCCTCCAACCCTTCCACCGTCTTAAGCAACTCGGTCAATTGACGGTAGAGCTTCAAAATGACTAGCTGATCGATTGGGTTCATACCTTGCCCTTTGCCTTGCTCTCCTGCGTTCGCCGCATCCCCATCATCCGCTTTTGTCTCTCCCCTCTTCCCTCCGCTGCTGCTACCGCTACTGGTACCAAAGTTCTGTGCCATCCTCGAAATCTTTCCCAACGCCCTTCTGAGATCTTTTAGTTCCAACTTGATCGCATAGAGCGCGATCTTCTTCGCATTTGCCGCCGAAGGCTTGTACGTTCCAATCGTCACATCTAAACCTCCAAAGAACCCCTGTACCGCTCCAGCGGCTGCTGATGTTGCTGTCGGAGGCGAATCTGAATCCGTCTTGCCCACAGAAGAAGCAGCGAAGCCTTCTCTCAAGATCCTGACCGCTCGAGCATAGATCTGTAGCGCAGTGGAGACGAGTAACGACGCTGAAATCTCTGTCGATGGATCCGATTGACAAGTTGGACAATCGGCAGAGCAAGCACATTGCGCCGTAATAGCTTGCGATGCTGTGAGCGTGAGTTGGATTGTGTCCGTGGCAAAGCTGTTGTGCGATTTCTTCTCACCGTGTGCGGATTTGTGCGGATCAGTCTCGCGGAGGACTTGCTTTACGCTGAGCAGGGCAACACTCATATCGCAGAGGCAGGTGCAGCCTTTCCCGCTCGGGTTGGGAACGCAATGCACTTTGCTAGGGTGGTGCGAATGTGCCGCTGCGTGACGTTTGCGTTCACTATCGTGTGCGTAGCTGAGCTTGCCAGAAACGGCAGCTGAGGTCGAAAGCGGGCCCATCTCGATCTTGTGCTCATGTGCGGAACCTGATAAGATTGAAGTCGATGCTGCTGGCGACGCGGTCGATCTTTCGGTTGGATGGCCGGAACAGCAGCTTTTCGTCTCGGCTTTTGGCGCAGTTGCCATTGGCTCAGCCGCTTTCGCTTTGCCAGCGCAGCACGATGCCACCTGCGCTGTTGCTGGAACCGGAGATGGCTTCCGTTCGGACTTTGATGAGCAGCAGGACGCTGTTGGCGGCTCTGGAATATTTTCAGGCTTTGATGAGCAGCAGCTACGTTGTGCAACCACGTTTGTCTGACTCTCGACCGGGCTGGACAGCGACTCACCTGTGTGACCGGGCAAGGTCGACCATCCCAGTCCCGTCTCGGTAGCTGCAACAGTGTGATGAAGCTGACCTTGGCCCATACCTGCGTCTGCGCCTCTTGGCCAAAGTTGGTCGGCACTGAAGGTCGGTCGGCGAGGTCGTCCATTACTTTGTTGTGCAGGCGTGTTGGGGAAGGAGTGCGGGGCATCATTAGTTGTGTGAATGACATGACTAGACTGAGCAGATGCTGAAGATAAGGCGAAGGACATGGACGCTGGCTCGGTAGCCGGTGTGGCAGATACGCTGGGTGCATTCGAGTCGGCAAAGTCAGCGCCATTGATACCGAGATCCCACCAGCTAAAGTCGGCTGGCACCGCAAAGCTGAGACCAGGCTGAAGAATAGCACTACTCGTAGCCCATGCTTCGACTGATGATGCTGAAAGCTGACTCCCGCTCGATGAAGCAATACTATTGTTCAGTGGATAGGGCGCTGTCAGGCCAAAGTCGTTCGTGACCGAAGCGGAAGCGTGATTGGAGCTAGCTGTCTGTTGCTGCTGCAGGTGTTGTTGCAGAAGCTCGGCAGGTGAGATCTCGAGGGTATCGAGAGATTGCAAGAATGCAGCCACCGAAAGATCGTCGAGAGAAGGCAACTTTGCCGCTGCCAAGTTCGGTTGCGGCTCCGGTGGACGCGAGCTGAGCGCATCTTGCGCAGAGTGCGATAGCACTGCAGGTGAAAAGCTGGAATGCGGTGTCAAGGTGTCTGTAGGAGTCATCGTGTACGGCAAATTGTTCTGAGACCACACTGTGGGTGTTGAAGCTGGCCTTCCATTGTCGAGGCTTGCGGCGGCAATGCCTGGTGTGTGGGCCGGGTCCTGATAGCCGCTGAAGGTATGGGGTATGCTGAACGAATTTGTTCGGCTATCTTGTGGGCTATGACGTTGAGAGTGCTCGGTACCTCCAGGAGCACCTGAATACTGGCTTATGTTCTGCATATGCTGCAAAGCTGGCGATGCCATTGCAGCCGGGAACGTGGGCCGATCTTGTCCGTGGAAGGGCGAGCCCAATGAGAGAGACTCTTCTGATTTGATCGTGGTTGCCAGACTGTGAAGGCTCTTTGCTGCAGTCTTCTTCGCTTTCGATGTTGCTTGAGATCTACCGCTCTTGGAGGACGGCGAGCTCAAGGAAGGAGCTGGAGTATTGATGTCGGCCTCGCCGTCTTCCACCTTCCTCTTCTTCGGTCTTCCGATGGGAGCTCTTGCTGAATAGACACATTCAATGCGGTCACTGCTGCACCTTTCGCAACCACCATTCTCCGGCAAGGTACCGCTGCACTTGAGCTTACGGTTGCGACATGCCTCGCAAGCGGTGCGAATGATGAGACCCAGACGTGCGGCTTCGCCTTGAGTGTAGTGAATGCCATCCGGGCCAAGGATACGATTCGACCTGCTTGGTCCGCTCGCATCCGACGCGCTTGAGGGGGCGGTGTCCAGAAAGACACTATCTTCACGGTGCTGCATCTTGACGGTAGCTGAAGGAGCTGGCAAAGCTGCAGCGCCCAACTTTTTGCGCCCACGTGACGCTACTATGGCAGTCTTTGCATTTGAAGTGGGTGCTGTTGGCTTCGATGCAAGTCTTGAGGTGGCAGAGGATGCACTCGAGCTGGATGATCCAGAATCCGAGCGAATTGGCGTGCCTGCGTTGCTCCTGGACGACGACGTAGAGGAGGAAGATGCTGATGATGAAATACGATGAGGAGCTCTTATTGCTGCAGCTCCGGACTGCGTCTTCGATAATGGAACTCGTGACGTTGAAGACGGTAATGCAAAAGAGTGTAAGGGAGGAAGAAGTGGCCTTGCGAAGTTGGGTCGAGGAGGATTCGCGGCAGAGGCTGAGTTGTAGGATCGGGGAGAAGCCGAAGCCGAGATCGGATGCGATCCTACGTGGTCAGGCATTGTGTGCTGCGTGATGTCGGACAGCGCTGACCGACAGGAACAGGGACAGCGAAGCTCCCACCCTGTAGCCAAGTTGCAGCTGCGAAGAGTTACAATCGCTTGCCTTCGCTGCAAGATGCAAAGACGTTCCTGAACCGGGATCACAATCGCGTACTAGACGAGCTGAAGCTTACGAAATCGTCTGCTGCTCTCTCAGTTACCCTAGAGACCTTGAATGCGTTCCTGACGCTGTGCCTGACTGCCAAAGGATGCTGTCGGGAGAGCGATGATAGTCTCGGAGCCTTTTCCCGTCAGGGTCTGACACAAAACTCTTGCGCTCCTAGTCTTCGAGCTTTCCTCGTCGATGCTCCTGGCGTTGTCTCTGACAGTTTCCTATCGTTTGCCTTGCTCGATCCTTGCGGCGTCTTGTTATTACATGCAGCTTGACGAGTTAGAAAGGCCAGCGTATGATGTAGGATGTGAGTATGGTGTCGGAGAGGCTGTCTGCCGCGCAACCATATTTCAGCACGCTTTCTCCTGCGCTGTGCCCACACAACCGGCTTCGGAGCCTTTTTCGCTTGGCCTTTTTTTTGCGCTCAGGGTCTTGTGCAGCCCGATGGAGGTGAGATCGGCTATAGAATCACGCTCGCATTCTAGCAGCTACACGTGACGCTTCGAGCTCGAGAAGTTCGCGAATCGGAAGTCACATCAGGCCCAAATGTCAACTTTTGAGAACATGATTGCTTCTACTCCACAATCAGCCACTTTGCCGCAAACCACACTCCGCAGCATCTTGAAGTCGAGCTTCGCTTTCGATAAGAGGCTGCCACTGTAGAGGAAGCACCCTCGCAGCGCTTCGATCGAGATGCCGCCCAAGAAGCGATCCGCACGCACGGCTGCTGCGCCCATCGAGGTCGTGGTTGACCCACCCGTAGCATCCCCCCTCAACGATGCGCTGACTGCTCTGACGTCGCTCTTCCCTATTGCAGCATCGTTCCCGGATCCAACGCAAGATGCTACTCTCATCCCAGCTTCCGATGTGATGCTTGAGCAAGAGCTTCTACGGAACCCAGATAACTTTCGCTCATGGAGCTCGTACATCGACCACATCATCGACACCAACATTGTTAAGCGACCTCCGCCAGACATTGCCTTCAGCACATATCAAGCATCATTGCTAGGTCCCTTGTCAAGCAGCACCCAGCGTACGGCATTACGGCGGATCACCAGCATCTACGAGCGTGCGCTGGCTCAGTTCCCAACTCGCTTCTCACTTTGGCGTGACTACCTGCAGAACCGCTCTCGGTTTGTGCTTGGTGAGCCGAAAGGCGGCTTTGAAGCCAAACGCAAACGTGACTTGCAAGCTGCTCGCGAGAAGCTCGATTTCGGCCCAACGCTGATCGAATCGCCCGAGGATGAAGACTTTGGCCTCACCTATCGGGGCGGTCTCGACGGCACTGTTGGCTGGCAAGAGTGGAAAAGCCTAGCTGCTCTATACGAACGTGCCCTCATGTGGCTTCCGACCATGCCTCGTATCTGGCTCAGCTATCTTTCGATGTTCCTTCATCCACAGTGTCCCCCAACGTTATCACATACACACGCACGACGCACGTTCGACCGAGCGCTACGAACCCTTCCTGGATCGCTCCATCTCCGTGTCTGGAAAGTATACCTCAAGTGGGCAGAGCGTCGCGGTGGAGAGACTTGCCTCAGAGTATGGAGACGATACCTCAGGGTCGACCCTTCATTAACAGAGCGATTTGTTTCAATACTTCTGGCGCAGACGGAAGACCAACAGGAAGCAGAGGATGCGGACGAAGACGACGAAGAACAAGCACAACAACAAAGCAAAGGTCCTGCTGCCAAGGCACTTGAGGCCTCAAAACTTCTTCTTGGTCTCGCAAGAGGTGCTATGGATGGGTCCTACACCAGTCCGGAAGGCAAGAGTCCGTACCAGTTGTTTATCGAGTGGCTCGAGCTGACAGAAAAGTATCCCGAAGACATTGGGCTGGACCCCGAAGAAGAGAAGCAGGCGCTCCGGAGCACGGTGCAAACGTCTGCAGCAACAGCACCTGCATCAACAAGAGGCAAAGCAGATCAGAAACAACCCCAGGCGCGCAAAAAGGGCAAAGCCGCCGCACCAACAGCATCAACTGCGACGCCCTCTACAAAACAGGCAGAGACCGACCCACGCGACCCTTCCCGTCTCAATGTGACGGCTATCATCCAAAGTGATGGATTGGATCGATTTCCTGACCAGTCGGGACGATTGTGGACAGGCCTGGCGACGTACTGGATCAAGCGCGGCGAGTTTGACGTTGCAAAGGACACCTTCGAAGCCGGCATGAAGGCAGTCAAGACAGTGCGAGATTTCACGCAGATCTTTGATGCTTATGCGGAAACGAGCGAGAACGTCATCGCCTTTATGATGGATGAGCTCGCCGAAGCCGGCGAAGAAGAAGATGCAGAAGAAGATGACGAGGAACAGACAAGGGAAGAAAAGGAAGCGGAACTTGATAGACGCATGCAAGAGTTCGAGGAGCTGATGGAACGTCGACCGTTCCTTGTCAATGACGTATTGCTACGACGCAATCCGGACGATGTACAGGAATGGGAGAAGCGCGTAGTGCTGTACGGCGACAATGATGACAAGATCATCCAGACGTACCGCGAAGCGATTCAAAAGATCAATCCCCGAAAAGCAACAGCCAACTTCCACCAGCTGTTCCTCAACTTTGCTCAGTTTTACGAGTACGGTGGATCCGCAGGCGTTGCGCGATTGTCCGGAGAGGACGTGGAAGATGGGGGAGCGGCAGCAGAAGTGCAAGGAGACGAAGCAGAGGGCGACCTGGAATCAGCACGCAAGATCTTTGAAAAGGCCATCACGATCCCGTTCCGCCGAGTGGATGATCTGGCAGAGGTATGGTGCGAATGGGCCGAGATGGAGTTGAGGCATTCCAATTACGACGAAGCAATCCGGGTCATGGCCCGCAGCGTAGCGCCACCTCGCAACACCAAAGGCATCCAGTATCATGACGAAACGCTGCCGCCACAAACACGCTTGTTCAAGTCACTCAAGCTATGGAGCTTCTACGTTGATCTGGAAGAGTCACTAGGCGATGTGGAAAGCACCAAGCGGGTGTACGAAAAGATGCTCGAGCTCAAGATTGCCAATGCGCAGATCATCATCAACTATGCTGCCTTCCTGGAGGATAACAAGTACTTTGAAGAGAGCTTCAAGGTGTACGAGCGCGGTGTCGAGCTCTTCACCTATCCTGTTGCATTCGAGATCTGGAACGTCTACCTCAGCAAGTTTGTCAAGCGATACGGTGGTGCCAAGTTGGAGCGCGCTCGAGACTTGTTCGAGCAGGCGTTGGACAAGTGTCCAGCACGATTCTGCAAGCCGCTCATGCTCATGTACGGCAAACTTGAGGAAGAGCACGGCTTGGCAAAGAGGGCAATGAAGATCTACGATCGAGCTACAAGAGCGGTCTCTACCGACGACCGCTTCGACATGTTTACCTTCTACATTGCCAAAGCAGATGGTAAAAAATTAAATACAAATAACTCCAAAGTTTTTCAACGTATTGGTGCGTTAATTGAAGCTCCGTCCTTCTA
>JAXQGJ010000022.1:0-46403 GCA_037039655.1 Pseudozyma sp. M118-08B | reverse complement strand
TATGAAACGGTATAAGCTTCCATTCAGGATGACACTTTAAAAATTCAGTACTCTGAGCAAATGGTTGTGGATGTGAAGTGCTCTTGCTGCTCCCGCACACCAGCCTTTCGTTCCAGGCTCGAGCGCCAACGCATACTCGCCCTCGACCCAGTTTGCTCCTCTTACCGCAAACCCTGATCTCGAGACCATCCCTGGTCAGTACATGGTCGTCTTGAAGAACGGCATCAACGCCAACGACTTCTTTGCCCACCAGAGCCTTGTCTCATCGGCTCAGTTGTCCGCAAACAGCTTCCACGGTGAAGCCGCCGGTGGTATCAGGCATGTTTACGACCTCGAGGGTCACCTTCAGGGTTACGCCGGAAAGTTCACCGATGACGTCCTTGACTACATCCGTGCTCAGCCCGAGGTCGAGTACGTCGAGATGGACACCCTCGTTTCCGTCGAGGTTATGCCCCAGACCGAGGACAAGGTCTGGGATGTCCAGTACGATGCCAACCTCGAGGACGCTGCTTTGTCCGTCATGAACACTGGCAAGGTTGGCGCTTACGACGTTGAGAAGGGCGCCCCCTGGGGTCTCGCTCGTATCTCGCACCGCCCCCGTCTCAGCCTTGGTACCTTCAACAAGTACGTCTACAACGGCGACGGTGGTGAGGGTGTTACCGCCTACGTCATTGACACTGGTATCAACATCAACCACGTCGAATTCGAGGGCCGTGCCCGTTGGGGTAAGACCATGCCCCAGAACGATGTTGACCAGGATGGCAACGGTCACGGTACTCACTGTGCTGGTACCATCGGTTCGCGCAAGTACGGTGTTGCCAAGAAGGCTGAGCTCGTAGCTGTCAAGGTGCTCGGCTCGGGCGGTTCCGGTTCCATGTCGGACGTTGTCGGTGGTGTTCTCTGGGCTGTTGACGATGCCAAGAGGCTCACTGCCCAGTTCCACGCCAACCCTCATTCGGCTGCTGCCAAGAAGCACAAGGGTTTCGTTGCCAACATGTCGCTCGGTGGTGGCAAGTCGCCCGCTCTCGACAAGGCTGTCAACGGTGCCGTCGATGCCGGTATGCACTTTGGTGTAGCTGCCGGTAACGAGAACCAGGATGCTTGCAACGTTTCGCCCGCCGGTGCCACCAACCCTGTCACTGTTGGTGCCTCCACTGTACAGGACGAGCGTGCCTACTTCTCCAACAAGGGCAAGTGTGTCGACATCTTTGCTCCCGGTCTCAACATTCTTTCCACCTGGAACACTGGTAACACTTCGGTCAACACCATCTCGGGTACCTCGATGGCCAGCCCTCACATTGTTGGTCTTCTCGCTTACTTGCTCTCCATCTACGGAACCGCCGACTTCAAGCTCCTTGCTGACTCCGAGCAGCTCTCGGCTGTCGCTGTTGAGGACTCGCTCGCTTCCAAGCTTTCGAGCGTCATGCCCATCCCAGCTATGGCCCTTGACCTTGTCAGCAGCGTCGCTGGCTACTTCTCCGCTGAGGCTGCTCCCAAGACCGACATTGAGGGCGTTCTCGCCCCCACCGAGCTCAAGAAGGCCCTCGTCAAGCTCGCCTCGTCTGGTGTCTTGACCGGTCTTGACGCTGACACTGTCAACAAGCTTGCTTACAACAACGCCACCACCTCGGCTTGAAGCAGCGTGCTATTCGTCTTGACCTCACAGAGCCTAGCTCCACTGTCTCTTTTCTTCATTGCATGACATGTGTTTCTCTTTCTTCCGTTCGCTCGTTCCCATCGCAATCTTGTTTCCTCGCACAATGTCTCGTCGTCTCGTAATCACTACAACAACCCTTACACCGGGGGATGGGGCTAATCTATGACCCCATTCCTATCTTTCTCAATGTTTCGACATGGCTCTTGTATTCTCAGTCAATGATGCACTTTTTCGTTGACAATTCATAACCCTATGCCTCAAACTTGTGGTCTGAAACGCAGTGTGTGCGTTCAATGTGATTTTACTGTTTTTGAGTGAGCCGCTGAGAATTGCCTAAGGATTTACAGGGCAATCGTATGCAGACATGCTTTCACACAAGGGAGACACAATGTTGCTGAAGACCAGCGCTTTTTCAACCTCGACACAAACAATATGCGCTCCTTTTTTGCTCGTATGACAAGACAAAAACGACTCGACGCAAGGACTGGTACACAAGTGTGATGTGATTGCTGAATTCGAGATCTGCTCCTACCCAAAAGTACAAAGTGGATACAACGAAGCAAATCGACTAATCGTCATCCCAGTTGGGGTTAGCCTTTGGTGCCTTGATACCGGCAGGTTTGGACATGATGATCGAGTCGACGCTCAAAACCGAGATTGCGGCGCCTGTGGCGTAACGCAATGCCCACGACTTGGCGGCAAGCACGTCCAAGATCTGGTTTTCCTTCGTTGAAAGTGTACCGTCAGTTTCGTTTTCGATATCCACACCGATGTCTGCACCTGCGGCAGCGTCAACGTGCTTTGCGTAGAGACGGGAGACGATTTCTGTTGCGTCCAAACCAGCGTTTTCGGCGAGTGTACGGGGAATGACTTCGAGAGCTTCACCGAACTTTTTGATAGAATGCTGGTTGAGACCGGGGGTCTTTTCTCCCAAATCAGCGATACGTTTGGCGAGTTCGAGTTCAGTTGCACCAGCTCCGGGGACGAGACGAGGATCGCGAGTGAGAGACTTGATAACATTGACACCATCGTCAATGGCGCGCTCTACGTCGTCAAGGAGATTCGAAGTGGCTCCACGCAAAACGATGGTGCACATCTTAGGCTTGGCCTTGCCTCCGGGTTGACCATCCTCCTGCTTGAACACGGTGACTCGGTCACCACCGATTTCGGTCGTCTCGATGGAGTCGATCCAACCCGCTTCCTCTGGCAAGGGAGCCCCCAACCTCGCCAATGGTGTAGCGCCCAACAAACGACACAACCGCCTAAGCTCGAACTTGGAGAGAATCTTGATGACCAATATACCGAATCGATTGAGGTAGTGCTGTGCCAACTCGCCAACTTGCGATTGAGTGACGACGACCTTGACACCGGAGTCGGCAATTTCCTTGAAGTACTTTTCGAGCTGCTGTTCTTCTCCACGCGAGAAGCTGGAGAGTTCGTCTGCGTTCTTGAGAAGAACAGTTCCCTTGGTCTCGGTTTGAGTGATATCCATGCCGCAAGTGTAGACACCAACTTTGGCGGCTTTGGCCTTCTTGATGACTCCTTCGGGTTCACGACCAAAGACCATTCCACGAACGACCTTGGACTGGGACAAGCTACCACCCATGATCTTAACTACGCGGACGTTGTCGACGCTGAAGTCGGCAAGACCATTCTTAGAATTCTGAGGCAAGACCATGGATACTGCTTCGGCGACAAGAGGTGCGAGCAAATCTTCGTTGCCGTATTGCTTGGATGCCAAGCAAGGCTTGAGTGCCAATGCAAGGCTCTGAGGTGTAGGAGGATTGGAGAGGGTTGCGACGGAAAGCTGTTCGATTTCGGCAAGGCACTTGTCACGAGCGATCTCGTAACCTTGAAGGATCTCGGAAGGGTGAAGACCCATGGTGATGAGGTACTCGGCCTTCTTTAGCAATTCACCGGCAAAGATGAGGACGAGGTTGGTCGAGTCGCCCATTTCTGCTTCCTGCTGCTGCGAAGCCATGACGAGCAATTTGGCGGCAGGGTGTACGACGTCAAGCTCGCGAATAATAGTAGCGGCATCAGAGGTGACAAAGAGTCTTTCGAGGTGGTTGATAACCATCTTGTTGCGGCCATTGGGACCGAAGGAAGTCCTTACGATTTCGGAAAGTTCATTGACGGCCTGAATGTTGCGAAGAACGGCTTCCTCGATACCCTGGAAGTGCTTGTAGCCCTCCTTGAAGAGGTTTGGCCCACCGGCGCGAGGCACTTTCAACGACATGTTGGCAAGTGTGATGTGTGTGGTGTTGACGTGGTGATGGAGCGGAAGAAGCTGCGGACACCAAAGGCTACGTTGCAAAAGATGCACACCCAGAGACACACATTCGCGCTTCAAGAAGAAAAGGCTGGTGCGCAATACTTTCACTACCTTCACCGAAGAAGCACACTCACGCTCTTGCAAAAGACACACACACGCTCAAAGGCGCAGTTCTCTTGAAATTGATACGCGCGACAATTCCAACTTTTTGAGTTGTGCCAAAGATCAAGGCCTCAGCTGTCTCTGCCTTTCCCGCACTTCTTAAAGCCAGTGGCACACGCTCAGCGCGTTCTTCTTCCGCCTTCGATCCTTTTGGAAAGTCGATTTGTCGGTATTCGGAAGCGTAACATTAGGCATTTTTTCTCAGGTTACTGCTTGACACACCTTCGCGCACACAGACAGCAACGACTTGAATACATAGAGTGTAGAAGCACCTGTTTATAGGTTATTTGACGAAAGACAAAACTCTAGTCTATAGAGTTCACAGTCTGCTCTGAGGCTGAACAGCGTATCGCCACAGCGTAGCGTAATTAGAAGGCGTGCATCCGGGGATCGACTTGAGTGCGGCCAAAGACGTTGGGCGCAAAAGCTCGAGCTTCTCTCGCAATTGCGAGTTCAAGCCTTGCACCTCACTGAAGTCGAAGCCTTCCGGGAAGCGCAGTTGCGTCTCCTTATTAAAGGCCTCAATTTCTTGAGCTTGCCTTTCCAAGAACGGCATGTACCTAGCCTCGATCTCGATTCGATCCATGACAATCTTGCTTAAACCCGCGAGTTCGGGAATGACGCCGGCGAGATCTCGAATGCCAAGGCGTGGCTGTCGAAGCATGTCTAGTCCGCTGCGTTCGTGTGAATCGCCAGAGCAGTTGAAGCCACGCTTCATCCAGGCATGTGGGCTCATTCGTTTCGCTTTCAGTAGTGCCAATGCTTGGTCCATGTCTGCTTGCATTGAGCAAAAGCGTTGCCATCGCTTTTCGTCCACCGCTGCTGCATGAGTCGCCCGAAGAAGCGGTGTGAGCCGAGTGTCGGCGTTGTCGGCGCGAAGCGTCATCCTATACTCGCTGCGGGAGCTAAACATTCGGTAGGGCTCTTCAACACCTTGCATGACGAGATCATCGATCATTGTACCGACATAGCCGCCGGATCTCCCCACTTCCAGAGGTGGAAGGCCAACAGCTTTCAATCCGGCATTGAGTCCAGCAACACAACCCTGCGCAGCAGCTTCTTCATATCCTGTTGTGCCATTGATCTGACCCGCCATCCACAGTCCCTCTATACGTTTCGTCTCGAGACTGTGGCGCAGCTCGCGTGGATCAACATGGTCGTATTCCACACCATAGCCAGGTCGCACCATTTCGGCATTCTCGAGTCCAGGAATGGTGCGCAGCATTTCTTCTTGCAGCTCCCTAGGCAATGTGCACGACAAACCATTCGGGTACAGGATGGCGCCATCTTCAGTGCCCGGCAGACCCTCAGGCTCGAGCCATACAGGGTGATTGTCCTTCTCCTTGAAGCGGATCACTTTCGACTCGATCGAGGGGCAGTATCGTGGCCCTTTGACAGTCTCTTTGATATGAATTGACTTGTCAAGGTTCTGACGCACAATGTCGTGCGTTTCGCTGATAGTGTGCGTGCCCCAACATTCAACTTGACGAGATGGGTCGATGTCCGGTGCGTCATTGAGGAAGGAAAATGCGATTGGTGCCGCATCACCCTGGACGACTTCCAGCCGAGAATCAACCTTTCCTTCCGACTGCCATGGCTTGCCTAGCCGCACAGAGGAGGCAGCAATCCTAGCTGGAGTTCCGGTCTTCAATCGCCCCAGCTCGAACCCTGCACGAGCAAGACTCTGGCTCAGTCCGTCTGATGCTGGATCGTCGTTGATCGAAGGCAGTGGCAGCATGCGTCCTGCTGGTCTTGACTCGAGTCCCAAGTGGATGTTTGCCGATAAGAAAGTGCCAGTTGCCAGAATCACCTGACTACAACTGATCCTCTCGCCGTCCGTTGTCGTGATGCCACGTACAACAGCTCTTGATGGCATCCCTTCTGCCTGAATCTCTTTGCCAAAGCCAAATTTGACTGTGTTGTCCCAGTCAAGCTGCAGACCATGGACCTTCGCTTCGTGAATGGTCAAGTTCGGATAGTCCCTCAAAGCCTCCTGCATGTGACGTCGGTACAGAGTTCGATCGATCTGGGCTCTCGGTCCATGCACTGCGGGTCCCTTGGATTTGTTCAGAATGCGATATTGGATGCCAGCCTTGTCTCCGACCACGCCACAGAGGCCTCCAAGTGCGTCAACTTCGCGTACCAACGTGCCTTTGCCCACGCCACCTAAGCTTGGGTTGCAGCTAAGCTCGCCTACGCTGTGCTTGCTTGTGGTGACGAGCAGAGTGCGTGCGCCTGTACGAGCTGATCCAGAGGCGGCCTCGACACCTGCATGTCCAGCGCCGACAACGATGACGTCGAAGTGTAGGTCCGACCTGCTAGGGCCTGCTAGCGGGAGGTCAGGGGTGGCTGTGGCGAAATGTCTGCTTGCTTGCTGTACGGCTTGGCGGCTAGGTCCAGCCCTAGCGCCGCCTAGAAGACCACCTCCTCGCCTCAGCATGGTCTCAATTGAGCTGATCAACGTCGAAGGCTGCGATTGATGACGTGGAGATATACTTGATGGTGATTTGGTGTGCGACGGAAAAAGTCTGGTAACGGCTTTCATGCTTTCCAAAATTTAGAGCTGAACCCTGACAAGAATTGGCTTCACCGCCATTTCGGCTTAAATTTCTCGTCCTCAATTTTGGCGAGAATTGATTTGTCAGTTCGAAACCCCATCACGCGCGAACCTCGATTGCACACAGACGATACCATCGACACCACTAAGGAAACACAAATCACACACATCTGCAAGATAAGGTCAAACAATGCATTGTCCAGTAAGCTTTCCTTCGGGCCAGAACAGCATCCGGCCTACAGCAAGCAAGAGAGAAAAGTGACGAGAAACCAAAGACGAAACTAAAAGGATACAAATAGGGTGCGATGCCAATGCGAAAAATGAAAGCGAAACGAGTCGGAGAAGAGGGAAGATGAGCAGGAGGAAGGGGCAGGGATACAGCTTCCAGGACTCCTGCTCATCGCAGAAATGTCAGCCCATCATCGGCGTCGGAGAGGAGTCAAGTCCTCGGTCTGAGCACGAAGATGGCCAGCTCGCCTGAGACGGTCGAATGCCGCCCGGTTTGATGGATCATGAACAGGAGTGCGAATCATTGAGGCCGGTCGGGATGCCAATGGCGTTCCTCGCATAGAGCCACGCTCAGAGGTCGGTGCTGATACAGGCACGTTTTGGGGCGACCTCATGGGCAGTCGAGATGGCGTCCCGTTCTGCGATGCGTTCGAGTAGGCTGAGATGCGACTGCCTCGCTCAGGTGTCTGAGTCTGAGATCCAGGTGCAATTGAAGATGTGGCGGGAGCGGGTGCACGCGGAGGGGTCGGCACCTCTTCCTCTTGAACGGTGGGAACGGCCTTGCGGGACTGCATGAACTGCTGGCTGGGCTTCTGTGAGTTACTGCTGCCAAGGATCCTGTTGTTACTGCTGTTATTAGCGCTGCTGACACCACTGCTTGCCGCTTGCGAGCCAATGCCTTCCAAAAGTGCCTGAGCCCAGAGCGGGTTAGGCGGAACCTCGTTGCCGATCACGTCGGAAATCACCTTGACCCACTGAGACTTGTCGGTTTCTGTGTCGGCGAAGAAGGTGATACGCTCGCCATCAGCAAAGGTAATGCGGAAAGATCGATCGACATTATAATCAGCATCAGGATCCTCCTCTTCGCCTGCCAGAGTTGCAGTGGTAGCATAAGAGGCCATGGTCCTGGATCGGCCCATCGCCTGACTCGTTGCTGATGGGAAGATCATCGAACCCGCGTTGACGTGGTTGCCGAGCTCCTCCACACAAACAGCCTTGGAGAGGTCGATCTTGACAGTTGGCTTCTTGGTGACAGCATTGTAGCAGATCAAGTATTGCCCTTGCGCTTCCACGGGACGGCGTCGCCAGCTGGCACAGTCACCGCCTTGCTGCGTCAACGTACCCTTGTGCCAAGGCTCAGCCCGGTGCCAAGCTGCGTTCTGCATACCACGGATGCACTCGCCCAGGTTCTCCGGGAACCCATCACGAGGAATGCTTGGCAGCGGTGGGAGGTAGAAGAGCTTGAGACGGAGCGTTCCTCGCACTTTGCTCAAATTCTGGTGGAAGTCTTGAGACAACATGGAGACATGCGAGCGCGATGCAATGCTTGAGGGACCCGAAATGCTTCCAGTAGGGTTCGAGACACCATGAACAGGAAGATCCAGCACCATGCATTTCGCATAGCACTGGCTTGCAACTCGCTCAAAGATGACACCAGTTCGACCGAAGGCACCCTCGCGATTGATGTAAGCAAGCATGGGCTCGGCACGCGATGCCTGCGCTGCCATTTCGGCGACCGCTTCACGTTCCTGCTGCTCACGCTTGGCAGCTTGCTTCTTGGGACTCGAGAAGAATCGGCTGAGACCCTTGAGTGTCGGGCTGCCATGTTCGCGTCTGCTGTTGGGGGAGGAAGGACGCTGTGGTTCGGTGAGATGAGCATCACGCTGAACCACCAAGGTCAAGCTGAACTCGAGATTCTTGTGCTGGATCAGCTCAAACTCTTGGGCGATCTTGCTGACCGAGCCTCGACCGGATCGAAGAGGTACCGTAGCGGTCTTGACCATGTGAAGACCGTTGTCGAGGATGCAGTGGAACGAGGTGGGCCGCGATGGCACGGGAAGGTCGGTCGGTGTAAAAGAATCCACCATGACGAAGACCTTGCCTGAAGCTTTGCGAGCGTTCGAGCTTTCCCGCAACTCGCGCATCTCCTTCTTGTAGTCGTTGATGTCGCTCGGCCTGCGCAGTTTCTTCCAGGCTTTGCCATTGTCTACATCGCCAGCCGCCGCCGAGTGGGTGACCTTGTCGTCGATGCCTTGGAATGCACCACGATCGTTGACATTGTAGTTGGTGTCCACCTTCTGATAGATGCGGCTGAGCTCCTTCTCCATGTTGGTCTGGAAGCCACCGTCGATGGCGCGTTGAAGACTGACATCGAGCTTCGCTTTGCTTTTGGCAAGATCAGCGCTGATGCTCTGGCGCGTTGGGAGCTCGACGGGCTCTTCTCGAGTTTCACTGCTGGTGTCAGGGGCTAAGATCATCGAGGTGCTGACCACTTCCGCTTCAAATGCAGCCGGTTCGGGAACAGCTGCTGTAAAGACTTGACGTGCATCGCTGGTGCTCATGCTTCGCTTGCGACGCGCCTTGCCATTCTTGCTGCGGCGACGAGCAATGATTTGTTCGGCGTGCTGTGCTGGGGTCAGATGCGCGGTCGTAACAGTGACGCTTTCGGCTTCGGGCGTCGATTCCCGTGGCATGTCCGAGAAGAGGCGGTCACCGAAGTTCATATCGACAGTGTCGATCTCGGGCGCTTTTGCGGCACCGTGAACGTCCTGTCCAACCCTTGGCAGCGGCTTGTTGAAGTTTGCGTTCTCCTGGAGCTCTGAGCCCAACGAGTCAAGAGGACTGGCGAGTTGATCGAGTTCTTTGACGGGGCTCGGAGGCGGGAGAGGCTTCAGCTCGGTAGCGATCGGCTCAGTGGGCATGAGATGAATGGGTGCGCTCGGTCGCGATGCGAGTAAGGGTTTTGGCTGCGGAGCGGCCAGGTCGGGGTCGAAAGCCAGTGATGGGCCAGGCTCACTGCCACGGGGAAGTCGTTTCTGCTGGGAGGCATTGCGTCTGACGCTTGAAGAATCAGTTGTGGCCGTAATTTCGGCTGGCTTGCTTTCGCCCAGAACTACTGCGGTGTCGGCAGCTACTTTAGCCTGCTCTTGGTTGAGCTTCTCTCTGGCGACGCGCTCAAGGATGGCATCACGCGAGATGTGGGGCCTACCTCGAATAGACCCGTTCCTACTGGTTGGCGGCGGGATCGCGGCTGGTGCGGGTGCGATTTCAGGCTGAGTACGGCTTCTGTTGAAGTCGCCGAGGAGCGAATTTGGAACATCCACGTCCAAGCTGATGGGGCTCCATGCGGGAAGCTGTGGCAGCGCGCCTTGTTCGCTGTGGGAGGTGGCAACCTTGTTCTCGGTTTGAAGCGAAAGGGACTCGGAAATGTCGCGAGTGCTGGGCTCAAGCTGTCTGGTTCGAACGCTGGGACTGCTAAGGATATCATCACGGAGAAGCTCATCCATCATGCTGTCGACGCGGTCAGCAGCCGAAAGGCGGGCCAAGCTGTTCTCTCGTTCAGGTGCAAAAGTAGGCTCCTCTGAGCGGGCGTCGTGAATGGAAAGATCGCGGTCGACAGAAAGCTCGTGCAGCTGGAGGTCGACATCATTGGGTCTTGGACTGGGCGGGTCTTCGATGGAAGAAGTCTCGTGGCTATCATGCGAGAGATCCGGCTCGGATTCGGCTGAGTGAATTTCGCCGGCGTCGAAAGATGCTACATGATCAACATCATGATTGACCACTTTGAGCTCGCGTGTTGGCTTGAGAGCCGGCATTGCTGTGCTGTCTTGCATCCAGAAATCGCCATCGGCTGTTTTGTTTTCGTGCTCTTCGGCATCACGAAGACTTTCTGCATCGAAGCTGCTCTCCTTATCGAATTCCTGAACATCAAGGATTTCGTCGAAAGTGACGGTCTTCCTACGCTCCCTACGCAGAGGACTGAAGGTCTCGCTCCTGCTTCCCGGTTCAGCGCTCGAGCTTTGTGGAGAGCCTTGCATGAAGCGCGGACCATGCAGTCTGTTGGAGGTGAGAAGACCTTTAGTAGCTGTGGAGGGACTCGCTTGACTTGGTGAAGCAATGGCAGTTCGAGTGGGGTTGAGAGGTGATGAGGGCGAGGTGACTTCGTCCATGTTTCCGTCCTGGTGACGGAAGACAGAATTGCTGACGTAGTTTGACTCGTGCAGTCTGCCAAGACTCTTGCGAGGGATCTTGCGCTGTGGACTCTTTGTAGAAGGCACAGTGGCATAGAGGTTGAAGGGATTGCTGTTTTCTGCATCCTCGACGGCAGGGGATGCTTCTCTCCTCAAGGTTTGCTGGAGAGCTTTGGGGGAGTTGGAGACACCGATTCCGAGGCCGACTGAGGGAGAGGGTACATTTCTGCGGGCTGTGGAGCTGACTGGAGAGTGGGTGAGAGGAGATGGACTTCCACCGTCGATCTGCTTAAAGATGCTGTTGGACACAAGACCGTGACCACGAAGCGACTTGAAGTTTTGTGTAGCCTTCTTGGGGCTGTGAAGGGAGGGGTGCTCATCGATGCTGTGGTCTGGTGAAGATTGAGAGTATGAAACTGTGGAGCCACGCTTGGCTGTTCTGAGCGGTGACCAGCCATTGGTGCTAGCACCCAAGATAGCTGCTGTTGTCGAAGGCGGTGTGGCAGAGGTGAAGGCGCTGGACGAGCCAGGCTGAGATGTGATGTCGCTCATTGCGACGTTGTAGAATGAATGTGATCCGCGTTTGCTATGCTTTGGTACGAGCGTGACCGAAGGAGCTTATGATTGAAAAAGGGCTCAGCTCGTAGAGATTGAATGGTAGTAAGAGGTCGAAGACGATGAAAATGTGTTTGTGATGACACAGTAGATGTGGGATGAAAGAGGAGATGATAGGTATGGCTAGTTGGGGGGATGAAGTAGATTGATTGGAAAAGATGGAGGGGTCGCTCGCTGTTCGAGATGCTGTCTGAGTCAAGACAAGTGCCAAGCGAATTCGATCCGCTTTCTGACAGCTGGCTGAGTAGCTTCAGGAGCGCACAAGGTGATTGAGATATGAGAGAGAGAGCAGGAGAGCAGACAGACAGACAGACAAAGTCAAGCAGAGGCAGATGAGCGCAATCACAGTAGACAAGTCTAAGTGTTGTTTTGAGAAACACGGCCCTTCCGACTGTCAAAGTGCCGGAAAGAAAGAAAGTAAGCTAGCTGGCTTGCAGCGTCCTTTTCTCTTTTGATTCTTGACAGGTGGGACATGTTGAACATCTATTTGGCTGCATTCTTGCCTGCATCACTGTGACTGATGGCCAACTGCGCATGCAAACCCTGCGCCATTCCCATCGCCTGCCGGCCCATGATTGACGCCCCTCGTCCCTCGTGTCAGTCGACTTTGTCCATGCTTGTGCGGCGTGGATGAAGTGAAGCTGCATTCGATCGTTTCGCATTAAGTTAGTATCTGACTACAAGCGTACCATCTGTATGAAGCTTGATCCTCTTTCGCTTCTCTCGCTGCGATTCCCTTCCGGTGCTAACTTCTTCGGCACTTCCTATCTGCGACGGATATTCGTGAAACAGCGCTCGAGGATGAGTGGTCATGCCGGCGTACTGAGACCACTTCAGCGGTCCTCAATTGGCCGACAGTAGCGTTTCTCGGTCGTCCCGCTTGGTCGCCTTGTTTCCCGATGTTGAGCGTGGGAAAACCCTTCGGCTTCGCCGCTTCCCATCTTCCCTATAATCACATATGGTCTTTAACCAGCAGATTGCATGACTCTGGTCACCCTTCCGCACAGCGACGGCAGGCTTTGCGCAGCCTTCTGTAGCAATTGCTAGGATTGATCTTGTTCTAAAGTCACACAGAGACAGCGTCACGCACACGCGTCTGTGAAATTGACCGTCACGTGCCAGCGCTAGCCAATTCCTCCGCGGCTGAGTAGCAAGCAAATTTCGACAGGCTCGAGATTAGCAGACACATCATACTCAAGCACACAGCTTCAAAGCACACAGGCTTAGGGCTTGAATGGTAGCTGGGTATATGTTGGTTATGCTTGATACACAATTAGTCGTCAACATCTGAATTGAAGGCTATAGGAGAAGGTGAGCGATTCAATTGAAAGCTGCTACGTCCGCCAAAAGACGCGCACCTTTCCGCAAGGCGTGACTGCTGTCCAATGAGGCGAGGTCCGTCCTGTGTCGGCGACTCCATGACTAAGCTTGGATACACAAGCTTTGGTTTGTCAAGCCCCGAGAAGGTTTTGACGTCGAGCATCTTGCTAGCTGGCTCTTTTTGTGGTGTTGACAGTACCAGTGGTCGCTTGGACGTCTGAGATGGAGATGCCGCGAACGATGGCCTGGATGAAAAGGTGCTCGACCGCATGCTTGCCAACATGTCCACCCTCTGGGACATGGATCTGCCAGCTTCAAGTCCGACCGTCTTGGTCTTTCTTGGCTCCAACTTCGTCGCGGTCTCTAAGTTCGGCTGCGAAAAGAGGGTATTGCTGTTGTTGCTTCGAGAGAACACGCCCAGCGGCACTTGCGATTCTCGACTCGGTCCGGAAGTGGCACTGATGCTTCGAGACAGTCTTCTTCCCATGTCCACTTCTCGTCCACGCCCGAGCATGCTTGATCGTTCTGCCATAATGTTCCGCTTCACTCTGCGTCCAGCTTGCTCCTTTTCCAGCACATCCGAGAGTCCGCCTCCGACCAGTAAAGATCCTGCGGCAGCCTTCTCCGAGCTTCGCTTGGCTGTTCGCATCGGCGGGGATCCCATCGAAACCATTCGAGCCATCTTAGTAGATCTTGCCGGCGTTCGCGATTGCAGCGAGACGAAACACTTGCTTCGGAACAATGAACACTGTCTCGGCAGGCTTGCTTCAAAGTGAGGCTCCACCACACGAGAGCAAAGCCACTGTGCGTCGTCCATATCGTCGTCTTCAAGCAGCTTGCGCACCGATGATCCAAATAGAGCCCCTTTGCCTTTCGCCTTGCCGTCGCTGCCGTGATCTTCGCCCATGGTCTCGGTGTTGAGATCTGATAACAAGTCTGCAATCTCTGAGCCTACACCGGCTGCCACTTGTCTCAAGCATAAAATATCCACTAATGCCTCAAGCCTTTTGCTTAGATGCTCCACCCCAAGTACATCGACACCCTCCATCTCGAGCACTTCAGCTTCGCCACTCTCGCCATCATCGTGTGACGAGTCGGTGGCGAGTCGTCTCCGCTGCTGATTCCATGCAAATGCGTCACTTGCATCTGGTCGTGCTCCTCTCCATCTTTTGGCCTTCTCAAGCTTTCGCGATCGTTTCCGTGGTTGATCGCCTTCCGTTTCGGGTACAGCGACTACCGCCACATTTGGCGGCGCAATTGATGCGGTAGCTGGCGGCGATATCCCAGACATGCGAGAGCGAGCATTCTCAAGTGCTCTCGGTTCCTGCGAGACTAGGTGAAGAAGACACATTGTTACGAGGATCTGTAGCTGAATTCTGTTGGTCAGAGAAAACGGGGTCAGATCGGCGTGACAAAGTCTGGGATGGTCCGTGGGCTTTGGTTCGGACGTGAACTTACTCTCGACTTTCCATTGAAGATGCCCAGCGTTCGCGCAAACTATCGAGATCCAGGCTAGTGGCCTGAGTCGACTCTGACGCAGAGCCAGCTTTCTCAACTGCACGCCGGACGAGCAACGACTCGTACTGAGACAGCTCCTGAGTATTAAGATTGGAGCCATCCTTGTTATTCTCTAGAGGAAGCTGTATGTTGCTGGCAGCTGCCTGATGACGCTTCGAGATGGCACTGATCGATTTGATAAGGTGGCAGAGACCGAGCAGAATAGCTTCCAAATTGTGCGATGACTTCAAACGATCGACACATTCCAGAAAGTGACCAAGGCTGGTGTGGAATTCGCCCAGCCATAATGCTTCGGCATATCGATCAGATATGGAGCCATATGTGCCATCATCGTTACTATTCGTGCATGAAGTGGTTGTTGTTTTGTCGACAGAGTTGAACCATTGAGCGCCGTCCAGCTGGTCGAGGTGACATGGGCATGTGGTGTAAAGGGATATTGAGGCGTTGTAAGCAAGTCGAGATGGGCCCGCTTCACTCTGAAGGGCTCCCAGATTCGACTTGACCATCAACGCCATCGAGTTGTCGTAGCGAGGTCGTTGATGATGATCGCGATGAACGATGCAGCTCTTAGTCAAAGTGTTGGCATCTGTCGTTTTTGCCGCGCTGTGTGAATTCATGCATTTGGCCTCCACACAATCAACGCGATACGCTCTCGTTGACGCGGCGCGTATTAATGCCCTCTTTGACAGACCCTGACTTGGGGAGCTTGTTCACCACCTTCGCAAACTGGAGCACATTCTAATCCTGCAGTCTTCGTTCGAATCACGAAATTGAGATTGTGCTTTGTATCTGTATCAGAAATGTCCGATCAGTGATGATGATGGCTATTCAGAACTCAAACTCAATGGTCCAGTCCGAGATGATAGAGACCGCTGGGTCCTTGATGACCAGCTCAGAGGCACTGTTGGAGCCCAATTTGAAAGCTGCCCCTTTGCTCGACGAGCTCGCGCCGCTCTTCCAGCTCCATTCAATGGCAGATGTCTCATCTTCGCCATTGATACGCTTACCTCCAATTCGGATCGATTTTGGCTCTCGCTCGAGGCCAAGCACGACAACCTTGGACACGCGCACACCGCTGATCGACTGCGCAAACTCGTTGCTCTCCTGGTAAGACTGCAGCTGCTTGGTGTCACCCAGAATCAGCTGTCCATCGGCCTTCTTGATACCTGCCTCGTCTTTGCTACGCAGCAACTGCTTGCCTGAAGCTCCATCTCGAGTCCACTCGAAGCGACGCCATACAAATTGTCCCTCTTCAAAGTCGTATGTCTGGCCGTCATCGAGGTACAAACTGCCCTCAGCCAAAACGTTGGTCGAGCCGCTCTTGCCGGTTCGCTCTTGCTTGTCCAAGGCAACGATAAGCGTGAAAGGATCAGTTCGACCGAGTTCGGCAGCCCGTCTAGCTCGTTCCCGAAGTGGAAGGATCGAGCCACCACGGTGCAGAAGCGGCAACTGCTCCGTCAGAGGCGCGGGCACAGTGACCTTGCGTCCACGCTCGGCGCCCTGATAGATCTCGTGAGTGAAGTAGTTGTAGTAGGGTCGATCTTCTGCAAGGTAGACCTGCACTGAGTCCACATCCTTGTCTACCGCTGGACGTACCAAAAGACCCGAGTCGCCAATGTAGTACTGGGTGTCGATGTCGAATCCTTCCGAGTCGTTGGGGAACATCAGGAACTGAGGTCGCAGCACTGGCAGTCCTGTGACAGCATTGTCCTTGAATGCAGTATACCACATGGGAAGCATCTGGTATCGCAGCTTGATGAGATCCCTGACAGCGCTTCGCAGAGGCTCCTCCAACAGATAAGGTTCTCGCCTCTTGGTGTCAATGTGAGCATGCGCGCGGAAGAAGGGCTCAAAGATACCGGCCTGGTACCATCGAACAAGCATGTCTGGTGAAGGGTTGCCAAAGAAACCTCCAATATCGGCTCCACAGAAGCTCATACCGCCAATGTTGTTGGCCAAGATCATAGGAACGCTGACCGCGAGGTGCTCCCACGTGCCGAGATTGTCACCTGTCCAGATAGCGCCGTACTTCTGCGTACCAACCCACCAGGCACGAGAAAGCACAAAGGGTCGACGAGGCTTCCCGCCCCCGAGCGAAGCAGGCACGGAGAGCTCACGGTCACGAAGGCCACGCGCCGTCTGGTTGTGGAAGAGGATACCGTTGATGTTGTGCAAGTCTCGGTGCTCCCAACCGCCAGCATGAATGACGTCCTTGGGCGAAGTGACTTCGGGACCGTTGAAGATGGCAGGCTCGTTCATGTCGTTCCAGACGAAAACATTGCGGGCATTGGCACGGATCTTGCCAGTGAGCTTGCTTCCAGCAAGAGTGAACTGGTCAGCCCACCATTTCCAGCTGGCCGGTTCAAACATATCGAGCCAGCTTGCACTACCACTCCAACACCAGCCCTCGTACTCGCCCTTGTGATCCGAGTCTTTGACGAGCAACTTCTTGTCTTGGGCTTCTGAGTAGAGCCAGTAGTCGCGAGTACGCTTGAGGTGTGGATCGATGATGATGACTAGTTTGCGGCCCTTGTCGTCGAGCGCCTTGACCATGCCCTCGGGGTCTTTGAATGCCTTCTCGTCCCACACGCCGTACATGTGGTCCTTGCTGTATTCAATGTCAAGCCACATGACGTCCATCGGGATATCTTCATCGTCGAACCTCTGGCTGACATCCTTGACATCCGAGTCAGTGAGATAGTTCCATCGACACTGATGGTAGCCGATTGCAAAGTATTGGGGCAAGACAGTGCGACCGACGAGCTTAGTGAAGTGCGCCATGTTGGTCTGCGCATCCGCCGAAGTGAAGATGAAGAGGTCGAGGATGCCTGATTCGGAGAAGAAGTGAGAGTAAGATGTGGTCTCAGAGGACTTGGAATCGGCCGACTTGGACTTGTGCAGGTCGATCCAAGTCTCTGCGCCGTTGAGCCAGAAGACACTGACGGCGCGATCCTTGCTCTGCGCGTGCAGAACAGGGACACTTCCGTAAAGACTCATAGGAGAGTTGTGGTCGTACTCGAACACGTCGGTGTTCATGAGTCGGTATGGCTCATCGAATCGATCCTTCTCGTCTTCGGCAGATGCACGGCCGACGGGAGATCTTGTTGAGCGCAGAGAAAGTGGCGAGGCGTGCTCAGGGAGTCCGAAGAGGTGGGAATACCCTGGGAAGGTCATGTCCAGGGCCAAGGCCTCTGGACCTTTGGGCTTGCTGTCGCGACGCGAAGCCCAAGTTTCTTCCCATTCACCCTGATCCTCCTCCTCGAAGCCTGCCCACTGTGATACGAGGGTATCGTCGTATTGAGCTGAGGAAGTCGAGCTGAGTATGGACCTCTTGTTGCGCTGGAAGACAAGTTGCTGTACTTCTTGATCCTCTTGTTTGACGGTAGGAAACGGTTCGGGTTTCTTTCGGTAGTGCTCTAGGTGCATGAGACCACGATCATTGAGAATGACCTGGACTTCGCCGTCTCGCAGAATCTCGATCTTGAGCGGTGAATAGGACAGTCTCAATGAACGGGAATGCTCTGGGCCAAAGTGAAGCTCGAAGCCATGCTTGTGCGACTTGAGGCGAGTGTCAGAAGGCGCGGTGGCCAAGTCAGGGAGCTGCTCGATGGCCCAAACTGAAGCTTCATCGTAGCGTTTCCACCCTCCGTATCGCTGTCCTACTTGATCTGCTCGGACGCGGGCGGTTCCGTCTTTGAAGAAAATCAAAGAAAGCTCGAACTGGATGTCTGGATGAAGGGCGGACGAAAGCGGCAGGTTGATGCTAGCGTTGCTATGCACAAAGCTGACAGATGGGCTGGGAATGAAGTATGGCGAAGTGAACGCTTTGCGGTTGTCTTGTTGCCATTGCTCTACGTAGTTGGACTGTCTTCGAATCCTACGACAAAAGGAAGAATCGCGGCACTTTTTGAAGTCGTGCTCTCGGACCGCCTGGACGTGATCAGCCAAGAAGGCGCCAATGGCCAGCAGACAGGCACATAATAGGGTGCATTCCCATCGTCTTCTGGCGAACATCTTTGGGTAGAGGACTATGCGCGCTGTAAAGATGAAGATGCGGTGGAGAAGTGCTGAACAAGAAGATGTTGAACACGAAGTGTTGGTTTGTGCCAAGCCAAGGTCCGTGCTTCGATGTGACTTTGACGCCTTTCTCGCACGAACTTTGCCCTTTTTGCGGGATTCGGCAGTCAGGGTCAGGGAAGCGTCTAAAATTCCAGAAGAAAAAGTTGGCTCTGATGCCTCCACCAACCATCCTTCTTGCTCGTACGACCCTTTCCCTAGCTCTCATCAATAGACATTCTCTGCGCCACGCTGCTCCAGATAGCACTACGCCGAATATCCTAAGCACCGGGATCGAGCTCATTCAAGCAAACGTGTGCATCGTACAGACGATTCGGTACAAAGCAGATCATCATGGTGCTCTTCGTTATCGGCCTCGGCCTCGCAGATGAGCAGGACATCACGCTCAAAGGATTCGAGGCAGTCAAATTGTCCGAGCGCATCTATCTCGAAAGCTACACAAGTATTCTCATGGTTCCAGGATTTAAGGAGCGTCTCGAAAAGCTCTACCAGAAGCCAGTCATCTTAGCGCATCGTGAAACAGTCGAGCTCGAAGCGGAATCGATCCTCGAAGGCGCTGCCACTAACAACGTAGCTTTCCTCGTCGTCGGTGACCCGCTCTCCGCTACCACACATACCGACCTCATCTTGCGAGCAAAGCAGTCGTCGCCACCTATCCCTGTCAAAATCATCCACAATGCCAGTATCATGACTGCTATCGGCTCAAGTGGGCTAGCAGGCTACAACTTCGGTCAGACCGTCAGTGTCCCCTTCTGGAGCGAAGACTGGAAGCCAGACAGTTGGCTCGGACGTATCGGCGAGAACCTCAATATTGGACTTCATACCCTTGCTCTTTCGGACATCAAGGTCCGCGAGCAAAGCGCAGAAGACATGAGCAGGGGGATCCTCCGTTACATGGATCCTCGCTACATGCTGATCCCTCAACTGATCTCGCAAATTATCTCGGCATCCAAATCACAAAACGCAGACTACCTTCATCCAGAACAGACTCTTGCAATTGCTCTTTGCAGAATGGGTGCTGAACAAGAGCGCATCGTTTCCGGCACATTGCAGGAGCTTCTCGACATGGCAAAACCCACAGAAGAAGAGGCACGTGCCGAAGAGGCCGAAGATGATGCCGACGAGATGGCCAGTGAAGCCGAACTCGATCAGCGACGTGCTGTCCGAGCCGAAGTCCGCGCCAAGAAGGCTTTCGGAGAGCCATTGCACAGTCTCGTCATCGTCGGCAAGCGTCTGCACCCACTTGAGCGCGACTATGCCGCAAGTTATGCTTGCCCCGGAAGCAAGTTCCTCCAAGTCGCTCAGGACATCTATGGATGCAAGGAATAGGTGCAGCACCTCGCAGCCTTCGCAGTTTCCCTTTGTAACAGTATGATCAAAATTCGTCACGGACTCAGCTCATTGAGAGATTCTTTCGTCTGACACTTTGCACGCAATTTCTGAGGATGGTCTGAACTTTGTGATTCGCAGGTAGACAGCTTAGCAAGGCCTCATGTCCCGGAGCGTGTCCGGTGTACCACTACGTCGATTTTGAGACGATTCTGGCGCCATGTATTCTGGTGACCTCGTGCGGAACAGCTTCGCGAACCCTGGCTTTTGTGACTTGAACCCTGTGCCTCGAGATGATGTCGGACGTGGGCTACCGCGACGATCAGACGCTTCCGGTCGTGATGCAGCCTTGGCGACGCCATCAGACTTGCTCGACTTGCTACCGATAGTCCCTTGCCGAGGTCTTCGAAGACTCGAGCTATTCCCAACACGTCGCGGCAGTACTCTGTGCCACGCTCCTCCATCGGATTCCGAATCGGAGCTCGAAAGACGACCATCTGTGCGAGCGATACTGGGCAACTCTGATGGAATGCTCGTGTGATGGCTATCCGGCTGCGGCGTCATATCGCGGCCCGTATCAGGGACAACTGCGTCAGACGTGACGATATTGGGGATCGTGTGCCGCATTTGTGTCGCTAACGAGGGAGCTGGCTGCGGCTCGAAGCTCTTAGCTTCACCATTCGCCATCGCCCGCACAGAAGGATCGATGCTGAAGAGATCCGGACCTGAAGCCAGCAGGTCGCTTCTCTCGTCGTCCGAAGGGTACGACGCATGTTCGGAAAGTTCGCCGTTCTCTGACCTCTCCGTCCAGTCGGATGACATGCCTGCGAGGTCATCCAAGCCGTCTAGACGATTTCGATCTCGAAGCGGCGTTGCTTGACCGCGACCAGTTGTACGTTCAAGCTCTTGCTGATGAACGAACGCTTGCCGATGTGTTCGAGGAGCACGTCGCGAAACTGCAGAAGATGGAGAATGCATCGAGGCGTGCCCGTAGTGTACTGGCGTAGCGGTTGTGACAGCATTCCTGTTAGAGCGTCGATTGCCTAGCGAGGGTCGTATTCCTGGCGGTCTCGCAAAGCGTCTTCCTGATTGCGTGCGATCTAAAGCATCGAGCGTCTCCAGCAGCAAGACGAGACGGGCCCTGGTTCGAGGATGGGACAGCATGCCGATCAGAGACTCTCGCTGTGGAACGCCGCGACCCCCTAAGCCAGCCACTGGAACTTTGGCTGAGCCTCTTGAATGAAGTTTCTTGAACGTCTGAGGGATAGAATCCGCTTCGAAAATACCCCTGGACGAAGAAGAGTTTCTAGCTTTCTTGGTGGGTGTATCTTGGTCTGTCCTGTGCTGCAGTCGCGGCGGACTCAAATGTTTGACAGCGCTGGACTCGAGAACTGGTGCTGCTTGCGCTTGTTTAGGCATGCCCTCGCGGAGAGGAGAACGTTGGACCGGATGACCCTCCAAGCTTCGCTCCTGCTGAGCAGCTTCTCGTCTGGGAGAGGCTGGAGGAACGAGTTTACCATCTGCTTTGCCCTCTCGGCGCCTTGAGCTTCGACTGATCTTGGCGAACCCCGAGTGCAGCAAGGGCACAGTTCGAGACCCTCGAGTCATGCCGACGAAGACAAAGACCACCAGCAGCATGACTAGCTGGGCGATAGAAAGCCTCTTCTCCAGGAGGACTTCTTCTGCAAGAATGTGGACTTCGCGAAGCAACGCTCGGCGTTCATTGTCGGCTTGTTGTCGATGGACGTCAAATTCAAAGATGGCACGTTGCAAGTCGACATGTTGCCGACGCTTTAGCGATTCGATTTGCTGCCAATTGCTGGCGTTCAAGGCCCGAAGCATATCCGACATGCGGACCTCCTGGCGTCTTTCCATGCGAGCGAAAACCTCACGCAGCATCTGACCGCTGTGCTCGATGTAGTTATGGCTCAAAGTGGCGTTGGACTCGAGGGCGTTGAGACGTCTGTGTATAGCACGATATACCGACTCGCTGCCTGAGCCACTTTGCGGGCTTTGAGAGATTCCGCCATTGCGTTGTGTAGGAGCTCGTCGAGCTTTATCGACCTCAGCGTCGACCTCCGCAGCACCCGAGCTCGGTCGCGATCCAATGGGTGCTGCATTTGTGGTTGCATTGACATTTGCAGTCGAGCTGGAAGTCAGATTCCCTTTCACCTGTTCTTGACGAGACTCCTTTGCTTTGATCGAGTAGAACGGATCTCTCTCCAGTCGGGAGCGATGGCAGCTGTCGATATTGGAGGTCCGTTGAGACGGACCGTCTTCGACAAAGCATTGTGCAGCGTCCTTGGCTTTGACCACATTATCTGACGCGACTGGATGTGTCCGCACTGTGTTCTCTTCTGCGACCCTCTTTGGCTGGGTCGCGGGCTGCGATGGAGCGCTTTCGCGAACTGGAATGCCGACGTCCTGTAAGTCCGCTTCGGCGGCTTCTGGAGTGATGCTTTGGTTCTGCAGTTTGCGCTGGAAGGCTTGCTCATGTTTTCTCCAGATGTCCTCGTCGTTTGCTGTCAGGTTGGCAGTGTCTAGATTCATGTCTCGCAAAGGTGCTTCCTGTGTAGCTGACGCATCACCGTGACCTTTTTCGACAATGTCGTTCAGGAGTGCTTGTTCAGTTCCAGCAATCTCATTGATCACATCCAATTCGGCATCATGCTCTTCGACTTCTCGTTTGTACTCTTCCATCTCGGTGATGCCGTAGACTCGCAGCAAGCTTACAGGACAGTAAAATTCACTGCCGAAGTGCTCGAGGAAGTCGATGCGGACGTAGCGGAAGAAGGCGTCGGAGCGTGGTGCAGAGGGAATATGGAAGACTTGCTGTCCCCGAACGTTACGAGCACGAAAGACGCCAAGCTGGGTCCAATCGTTTTCTCGACCTGTGAGCTGCTTGGCTGCCGTCACTGTGAATTTCTTGAACATATTGCTGAAGAACTCGTAGTTGGCGAGCACGAGCGTGTCGATTTTGATCTCTTCGCAGAGCTCCACAATGACAAATTGACTGCTTCCTTTGAGCTTCTTGCTTGGCTGTGGACAAGGCGAGAGCATGTACCGATCCTTCTTCTCACTGAGGATAGCGCTGGCGAACTTGGCTTCCGGATTCGTCCTATGCACGACCGCCGCGCAGTCTAGGGACGCGAAATTCCATCGGTGCTTGAGCTTGGATAGTTGCGTAGATGTGTCGCCCGATGCCACACTGAGCCCTACTTGTTCGGCATCCACTTGCCTAACCACAGAAGGCTCTGAGCCTTCCATCATCAGATTGGGTTCTTGCTCGTCGTGTGGTTGTGCCTGAGTCTTTTTAGCTTGATCGGACGTGGCTATGTTCTGCTGAGACTGGCTTGGGGATGGATGTGAGGAACGCGAGCCTGAAGGAGGAGAGCCTGAGCCCTCGTGCCTATCAGAGATTATCTGCTGGTGAGAGTCATTGTCTCGTCCCGGAGTAAGTACTGGATCAGATGCAGCAGGTCGCGACTTCGTCACTATGTCCCTCGCTTCGTTGTGTTGAGTGCCTCTGCGTGGGAGGTTCGCCTTACCAGGGGCGTTCTGTGCATGCCGCTCTTTCCACTCGTTGAAGCTTAGAAAGGCGCCTTGCTCTTGTTCGGCAGACCAGGCATCGTACTCCTTGAGATGAGACGCATCCTGCTTGTCTGCGTGTGGACTAGCATGTGGAGAGGCTCCGCTGCTGGCGGTAATTGCGTCGCCGTGTTCTGCGTGGTTCTCCGTCGGTGTGCCAGAGGTCGGCTGCCATTCTTGCTTTCCATCTCTTTGCCTCCAGAAGCCATCGTCGTGTGGTCCGGGATAGGTGTCGTCGATGATTTTTCCAGATGCCAAGGTAGGATCACCTTTCGCCGCAACATATGGTGGCGTAGAATCACCCAGCTCCGGCAACTGGCCGCCAGGTTGCTTTGTATCCGTATCGGCTCCACGAACAACGATTGTACCAGAGACAGCATATGTCGCGCTTGGCGGTCGTTCGAGAGTAGGCGCATCTATTTCCGGGCGGATAAGGGGCTCAACGTTCGGAAGATCGCAGACCAGCAGGTCAGCGGTCACGATCGGAACCTGCGAGTTTGGTGATGTTTGCTTCAGCCCAGGCGCTCCTATAGGACTATTGCAGACCTGCTCGAGGAAGTCGTTGGATCTTCTGCATCCTTGGCTGATGCCCGTGTCCGCTTCGTTATGCTCAACGAGTGTATCGGTCGACGCTTTCACGTCCGTCACTTGGATTGCGGTGTATTTCTGCGCGCCTAAATTCGTTTTGACAATCTTCCGCGCCAGCTGTTCTGGCTCGGTGGAGCTTCCTGAGTCTAGCAAGGCTCCAGAGAGAGCTATGAGCTGTGCCGACAGTATCAAGACCGGAGACCAAGAGAGCTGGAGGCGCATGACGTCCAAAGCGTTACGACGTTGCGACTCAGGATGACATTTGCCCAGCAGTCATTACAGCGCACTGGGAAAGCTTGCAGCGCGGTTCAGCTGAGGCACAGTTGCTTGTGCGTGCGAGCCGGTTGGTTGATGGTCTAGTTCGTCAGGTATAATGGTGGTCGGTTACGACGAACGCACATGTATGTGTTGCTATGACGTGGAGGTCATACTACCGCCGGGCGTTAGTGACCCTGCAGAAAGTCATTTCCGAGTTCCGTCAAAAAGTTCAAACTTGGGCAGCGCGTATTTTTGTCAAGTATCAGTGTGGGGAAAGCACCAAGACGTCGCACAGCGTGTATTTGTTCAACTGGATCCTGGCGATGATCGTTCTACGGTCATTGCTGGCGGCGGTGGCCATCCTTGACACAGAGATTGCACGTAGCACTCATGATGTTTCGAATGCCCCGCAAGGCATTAGCTTGATTTCATCTGTGTCGGATCATCACCAGCATACGAGTCTCGATTTGACTGCCTCTCTGAACACCAGCCGCAGAGGTGAGGGGTCGTCAGCACAGTTGGTCTCAGACGTCCGACAACCTTGTTCCATTGCACGAACAGTTCCACACAACGACATTCGACCCAGAGCAACTCACGAAATCACGCCCTTTTGGTTGTTTGGCGACTAAATTGCAACCTTAGCAGCTTTTTTTACTAGCGCGCTGTGGAAAACATTCCGGTCCTATTGATCAAAGCGGACACCGTCGTGCGCTGACACTTCATCTGTCAATGTCAATCTCATCACAGTAATTCCTGTCTCGGTCTACCAAGAATCTTCTCTGCTTCCGCACGAACGCGATTTTACCGATCATCACGCAAAGCGTAATCACAGCAGACAATCTTTGAGCGCTGTTGGCTTCAAGGAGACAAAATCTGACTCGTTAATTCGTCTTTGACCTTCCTTGAACTGAGGTTGTCAGGTCCGAGGTGACAAATTTCAGCTTGTTATAACTTACCGCTTGCGTCATTCTTGAGCCACAACTGCTTTTAATCACG
Organism: Pseudozyma sp. M118-08B; assembly: GCA_037039655.1. NCBI lineage: Eukaryota > Fungi > Basidiomycota > Ustilaginomycetes > Ustilaginales > Ustilaginaceae > Pseudozyma > Pseudozyma sp. M118-08B. The sequence continues at coordinate 21,264 of JAXQGJ010000022.1, read as the reverse complement.
GCTGTGAAACTCAAGATCTCCGACTCTGACTTTGTCACAGCTTTGAGACTTTTCACATTCAGCAAACCTAAGGGAAAAGGGCCCACCTCTTGTTTCAAAGCAGCAAAAATGCAAGAAATGTGGCGACAAGAAATGTTCACACTGTTTCGGACACTTTGCCAACAAAAATTCAAAATTATTGTCGTAACAGGGAGCTTTCTTGCAGCTTTTAAGCAGAAGCCGGTCCACAACACTAACCTTTTCGCGTGCGTCCAAAGTTGACTGCTCATGACCGTCAACATTCTCGAATCAGGCATTTCAACTTTTAAATCGATGCTCAAAAGACGCCGTTTGGATTGCGCTGTCGACTTTTAGCATAAGACGAGCCAGAGCTCATAGATCGCGAAAATATTTTGTCGTCCCAATCTTGTCTGATTCGCTTTGGCAGTTGGCTTGCCCGCCGCTAAGTCGCCCTGCTGACCGCTATCCTGCTAAACGTTTCGTACAATAGCTCTTTCTTGGCTCTTTCGAAAAAGTATGAATGAAAATCAGTTTGTTTTTGGCTGCGTGTGTGCGGAGGTTTAACTGAGATCGGACTACCTCACTTCCTCACGGATGGCCCCCGAGCGGCTCACTTCGTCGAGGGGTGGATTGCATTGCCATCGTCTCAGCAGGAGAGCCATCATTTCGTTCATTGAGGTGTATGTTGGCATCGGTTTGACTCACACACGTGCGCAAGTCAGGATGACTGCTGTCAACATGAGGCGATGCTGGTTGACGTCATGATGGCGAAGAAGTATGTCTGGCGGAGGCGAAAGCTTCACAAGATAACATAAGGACATGATCGAGCGTTCAGTGGAGCTGAGGCGCTCCTTGGACTGAGATTCGAGGCGGACATCAGTACCGGGCAAGCCGCTTCCAAGCTGCGACGTATACACCAACGAACACGACGCAGGGGCAGAGGAGCTGACGAGGAAGGCAGTGCTGAAAGGCTGATGGCGCCGGATGGATCGGAGTTCTGGTTCAGTATAGGAACCACAAGCTCGTGTCGAGTCAGACGGCTTCACACACATCCAAGCAAGAGGACTACGTGACAATGATGTTTCATATTTCCAAGTTACAACCTAAAGACGAGTGAAATTTCGAGCAAGGCATGTCTCACGACGGCTGAGACAAGCATGCCTTGATGGTAGCCATTACTAGGCGGACTATTAACAAAGCAAAGGGAGACTCTAGTTCTTGGCGTCGACAGAGTCGTCAGAGTGTTGGCTGCTGTCGTTGGACAAACGGCGCATGCCAGCGAGCTCGTCGCTGACGCAGTTTTGCTTGTCGTTGAGCTTGCGGTCCTTGATGAGGAAGCCAAGGACGAAGGGAGGGACGGCAAGGACGATAGCGACGATGAGGAGGATGTGAATGTACTCGTTGTAGGCCTTGATAAGGCCATCCCGGACGGGACTTCCGATGGGATACTGACTGAGGTACAAAGTGGGGCTGCCATAGAGTTTGGCTCGCGTAGCTTCGTCGACGAAAGGCAGGTACTTCTCGAGCTTGCCAGGGAGCACATTGGTCTGAACGGCACCGACCAATGCGTTACCGCAGGCACCTCCGATCTCGGTAAGGAGCAAGAAGTAGGCGGTGACAGTCGCGACATCCTGGTGACGCACACTGACTTGAGCAGCGACCTGCAAGGTGATACCAAGGAATCCACCTCCGAGACCTTGCAAGACTTGCGGGAAGACAACTTGGACATTGCTAGAGCCAGCTTCGCGGTACTTGATCATGAGACCGATGCCAAGGATTCGAACAGCAGCACCAAAGACCAATGGCCATTTGTAGTTCTTGGTGCCAAGGGAGATAAATCCAACCATGATACCGAAAACGGTGAGCGCGAGAGACTGGCAGTTTGAGTAGTAGGTCGCGCCTGTGCCGTCGTAATCCATGACGATTTGACTCCAGACGTAGGCAGGCACCCACGAGGCGTAAAAGCTGAAGAAGTCGAAGAAGCCAATAGCGGTGGCGAAGTGAACTTCCTTGTTGAGTCTCCACCTCCTGTTGAGAATAGGCTTGGGGGCGTAGATCTCCCAAACGCAGAAGCCGATAAGCATAAGACCGCCGAGAACGAGCATGGCAATGATCCAGCTGGTCGACCATCCATCTCCCTGAAGCTTAGCGAGGTTGAGAGGAAGGAGGAAGAGGAGGAAACCACCACAGATGAGGAAAAGGCCAAGCATGTCAATGTCAACGGCAAAAGCCTTGATCGCAGAAAGCAATGGCATGGTCTTGTAAGGATGCTTGGGGACAAGTCCCTTTGCGGTGGCCCTCCTCTGATTGATCGCAAGAGCCAAGATGATAGAGGCGGCAGCGACGGGAGCGCAGATGGTGAAGAAACCGGGACCCCAGCGCCAGTTGCCTCCGTTGTAGGCTAGCTTGTTGACAATTCTTGGTGCGACGGTGAAGTTGACAATGTAGGGTAGACTGACGAGACCGATAGAAACGCCACGCCACTTGGTAGAGATATAGTCAGCGAGGACGATCTGCTGCATGATCTGGACACCGGTATTACCGATGGCATAGAGCACGGTTCCACCAGCGACATCGCGGGTGGTTTGGGACACAGCGATGATGATGAATCCGAGGACCCAGAAGATAACAGAGATGACGTAGGCCTGAGCACGACCGAACACATCGGCGAGCTTGGCGATGGGGAACTTGCCGACGGCGATGAGGACGGCCTGAACGATGCCAATGGCCGTATAAGCAGGGTAGTCTTTAAACTGAGTAGTAGCCGCGGTCTGCCATGCGTACATGGTGTTGTTGTCAAGACCATAGATGTAAGCAACGAGGGCGATACCCAAGATACCGACCCAGAGGGTCCAATCGGCAACACTGCGACCAGCTTCGGCAGCGAGGACACCGATTTGCTTGTCACCACGAACATGCGAGTTCTCTGCCGAGGCGTCAAAGCGGTCGACGCTCTCAACGTCTGTTGGCTGCGACATGTTTGCGTGGAGGTGGGCGAAGGACTAGGAGGATGACCAAACCGTTGGACGGTAGAGTCGGAAGGAAAGGTTGAAGGGGTGGGGGTGAGGAGGATGAAGGAAAAGGAGTGACTTTATAAGAGGAAGAAAGTTTGCCAAGAGAGTGGGGGATCCGAAAGTCTTATCAGATCAAGGCAATTAAATAGTGCTGAGAGAAGTTGGACGTGACACACATGTGACGGAGGTGGATCGTGCCAGAATGCGAAGCGAGAACCAGATGAACCTCGTGTAGACCGTAACCGAAGAGGCAAAAGAGTACCTTACACGACTGGCCAGATTGGAGACAAAGGCAAGCGAAGGCTCAAGCCGGAATGGTTCGGGAAACAAAACTTTTCTTTCAGGCACACATACACCATATGCAGTCTGCACATGCAAGAAAGGAGCCGAGAAAAAAGCCAAGACATGGTGGACAAACTTCATGCGCTGCGGAAAGCGCGAATCAGATGGTAGCACCGAAGGCCGGTACAACCAGGAGCAAATCAGATAACGGTTCGCCCCAGGAAGCGTGGAGCGGAAAGTGAACCATGAAGAATGGCTTGCAGAAGTTTGACACCAAGTGACCAGATGGAGTCTGTCTAGCCAATGGTGGCGATACGTGCTAGCGAGTGTCGAGTTGCTAAGTGTCACTCACGGCCACACAATACCGTCGGGGTGTGAAGCTGGGAAGGCTCGGATGCACACAATAGGTTAGGTTGGGCGTCCTAGCGAGCAGACTATGTGGTCATCGGACGAAGAGTGCCGGATTATGGATGGCCGTTCGCGCAGTGTGACTGGCAAACTCTGACGGACTTTTTTCATCAGATTGGTCGGATCAGATAAGGAAATAGCGGACAGAAGCAACCAGAGAAAGCAAAAATGAAAATTTGCACTCAGACGGCAAAAGCTGCAGCTTCTGACAACCACCTTTTGTAATCCAGATTGGGTATTCCTTTTCACATTTCAATACAAAAAAATCGAGACAAACGCGGATCCTCAGCTTCCGCGTCACTCTTCCTCTCGCGTTGCTGAGAAGAAACGGAGTTTGCCAAGAAAAAAGCGCCTGCGCAAGGTCGGATCAGATAAAATTTTGTCTCCAAGAGTCGATCAGATATTCATTCACCACGCACCGTGCACCTTCCTCATTTGCTTGCAGTACGTGGTCTCAACCACAATGGCATAACTGAGTCCGCGGGAGCGCCTTTTTGAACAAAGTAAGTTCGACCGCAATAGCAATCAGTGACTTTCATGCGCGCTAGTCTGTGTCATCGCAAAGCAAAGCAAAGTAACAAGAGCCGACGAGCTTTGAGCCGGCTCATCTTGTTCCCCGTTTGACAAACCACCAATCATTCTCACAAGACGAAGGCGACGTTTCTGTCCGAGGCAAAAGTCCCGCCAAGAACTAAGAGACAATGGTTCCAGCATGTCGGAGTTGAGCTTGACTTCCCGTCGTAAAAGAGCATTTCGCCGAGAAGTTCGGTTTTTGAGTCCATCACTTCCGCTTGGACCGACGAAGGACACTCGAAGCAAAGGGAAGGGAGAAAGCCTCGCATCATCGAATCATCATCAAATCAATTGCCACACTACCCGATGGAAAGGAAGGACGACTCCCCGTCGAGACCTCGCCCGCGATTTTATTTTCACAGTCCTGACTTCGTAGTGCCGGGCCGCAGCGCAGAAAGCTCCGAGAACAATGCAATCTGATAATCCAATCGAGACAAGATGCCGAAAATGCGCCGGTCAGGACGAGGCAGGCAGCATTTCGGCACGCAAGCATACACAGAATTGCAACCGTGAAAGGGCTGAACAGCGCGATTGCCTGTATTCGTTTTCATTGCAGTTGCACCGCGCCAAATCTATTGCGCAAGCGCGGCATCGTTAAGTGCCTCTGCGTTTCGCATGTTGACTTCCATCTCGAGCGTCTCGCATTCTTCCAGCAGTGCATTCCTCTCGTCTTCTAGCGCCTTGTACGAGGTTTGCGCAAGTCGTTCGCGGCTGTCCAACCGCTCCACTTCCTTGCGCAGCGAATCAAGACGCTCCAGCTTGCCTCCCTGTTCTTCCCGACGCAGACGCTCAAACGTCTCGCGCGAGATGGCCGCTTCTTCCAACGCCTTGAAATGCTCCTTGATCGATGCAGAAAGTGCCTCACTTCTTGCCTTGTAGCCACCCAGCACTTTGAGCAACGTCTTTTCGCCTTTAGCCGCTTGCGATGCGGTTCCTGCCATCTTTGCCCTGGTCAATGCCAATTCTTCCACCAGGTTTGCCTTGTCGCCTCTTAGCTTCAGCGAACGTTGCTTGAGCGCAGTTTCCAGACTTTCCAGTGCTTCTTCATCGTCTTCGAGGGATGCTCCGACCAGCCTTCGCAAAGCTTCTTCGTTGGCACCAGGGAAGCCCATAGCGCCAGCTAGCTCGGCACGCATAAGCTCTCTTGCCGCTGAGAGCGACTCGTCCGAGAGCGTTTCCAGCTGCACCGACTCTGGATGGGGATGCTTGCCACCTGGGATCGCATGCATTTGGGTGTCGTGATGCAATAGCAAGGCTGTCTCACGCGCCACGAGCATCTCGACACGGTCCTTGTAACTGGCTTCGACTTGGCTGACCAGGTGTTGCACGTCGACCTCTGCCGGACGCGGCAGATTCCGACGCACCACTTGGCTGCGCCTGGCTTCTGCTTTGGCCTCTTCCTCGGCTGCTTGACGTGCAAGCCTGGCATCACGCTCTGCTGCATCTTCTTCGCTCAGCGGCGCTCCTTGGTCGTTTCGACGGGTGCTGGCTTCAGCCTCGGCTTCATCTTCGTCATCGACGACGATGTCGAAGTCGTTCTTGGGAGCTGGCAAAGATGAGAGACCCTGTCTGAGATGCGACTGAACCAGATTGCGTGCGCGTTTGAGGTCACGTGGTGTTTCATAGCCTGCTTGGTTTCTCTCTTCGACATTGAGACCGAGATTGTCGCGCAATGGGGTCCTCCGAGGAGTGGAACCACCGGCGACAGAGTGAGAATCCCTGTCAAAGTCTGCGATGCGTCCTTCTCGAAGGCTAGGCGTCAGAAGAGGGTTTGGTGTTTGTGCGACAAAGGATCCCGGAGTGTGATCGACTGACGAAGACGAGGGGCGCAGGTCCACGTTGGCATCACCAAGCAATGGCGTTTGAGCCGATGACGTGAGGCGGAGATTCCTCGCTTCTCTCATCAACTTGTCCTCGTTGGCTGCCACCTGCGGTGTACGAGCAATTTGAGCCGAGTCGAGAGCCGAATATTTCTCAAGTAGACCACCGGTTGCATCGCTCGATCCTTCTTCGACCAACGAGCGGGCTCGCTCGCCAGCTTGTCCGATCTTGACAATTGCCTCGAGTTCGTCTTCGCCAACCTGGGCTGCGGGGAGATTGAGCTTACGTCGCTTCGTGATCTGCTCTGCTTCCTTGAGCTTGCGAATCTGTTCCTCGTTCTTGCCTACCATCGCCTGCTTAGCTTGCTTGTTCTTCTCCTCGGCTTCCCTTTGCCTCTTGTTTTTGGTTGGATCTTCGGGCGCAGCGTTCCTGTTGTTGAGCTCCTGTAATGTCTTGCCGACTGGTGCCTTGTACGCTTTGGATGCTTCTGCACTCGTGTCGTAGAAACCAGCTACAGGTTTCTTCTCGTATGGGATATCGGCGTTGTAGTCGATGACGCCCTTCTTTGTCTTTGTTTTCATGGTGATACCGGCTGCTTTGAGCTCTCGACGCTTCTGAAGCATAGCGAGACGACGCGCTTCCTCCAAAGCACGTTCGCGAGCTTTGCGCTTGGCTTTCTTGCCCTGCGTATTTGCGAGACGAGCTCGGGCTTCTGAAAGCATCTCCTTCTCGTCCTCGTCCATGTCGATAGGGTCGGGTCGCGCGGGCTTTGTCTCCGGATCTGGATCGATCTCTCCTGGTCGTAGACGGCGAACATCGTCGGCACTGGGGACAGCTTCGCCGGTACCTGTGAGACCAAGCGAACTGCTATCAGCTTGGTTGTCGTGCGCCTCGGCTTCGTCGAGGAGCCTTTGGTAGCGCTCGAGACATTGGTTGGCGGTCCTACCGACCAAGGGAGCTATTGTACGCCATTGTGTTGGCATAAGCTTTGCGAGATGAAGTAGCTTTTCGTCTTCCTCCCTTGACCACTCGGTCTTCTTGATGGATGGATCGAGCCATTCGTACCATCTTGCTTTGCACTGCTTCGGTGTCTTGCGCACCAGGAGCGAAGAGATACGAGCCCACTGGTTCTTTCCGTACTTTGAGATGGCTGCCTTGAGGATCTCGTCTTCCGTGTTCTTCCAGACGCCTCCTTTAATGATGACGCGGACCATGGTGCAGACAAGAAGGACACCCTGCTGGTGCGAATCGCTTCACAGGTTTGACCGATGAGAATATGCGAATGTCGCCTTCGCTTGCGTCCTTTGCAGCGCGTCTGCTGTGATGGCTGCGAGCGGTGAGTACAGTGGTGATTTGTGCGTGCGACGTTGTTGATGAATGCTGATTTGGAAGATCATACAGGTGCAAGGCGAGGTGGAGAAACCTCGACCTGCAAGTCAATTCTGGCAGCATTAATTCTGAAACCTCACAGGAACTGAGCTTGATTATGTCACGCTGACCTTCAAACCGGGGATTTTTTTCACAGGCGTTCAACTGTTAGTCAGCAACGGGCTCACATTTCAGCTTCGTGATAGTCTCCAGCTTGTGCCTCACTCTTCCAATCGACATTTCAAACCTGTACAGACTGCCTAACCAGGCACAAGGCTACGCTGTCTGTTGCCAAGCGACATTGTATCCTGTCTGCTGCTTCAATCATCCTATCGACCGACACAGCAGCTCTCGATGCAACACCTCGTTTCTCGTTTTAGTCACGTCGTCGCCGGTGTTGGACAAGAAAATGGCGGCTTTGGCAGTGCAGCAGAAAAAGGCAGGGGTCAACCCCGAAAACAAGAATCCGAGGGCCGGCAAAGGCTATGTCCGAGTTTGCGTCACCTTCGAGCGATAGAAGGTCGGTTCTTCCATCCCGCTCTGACCAAGCTGTCAAGTCACTCTCACACACTGCTGGAAGCGTGAGTTTAGCGCGTGCTTGAGAAGTAAGCGAGCTGTGATTCTTCAACACATAGCATACTCGGGATCGAAGGCCTCGGCTGCCTTTTAGCTGTTGTAGCACTGAATGCAAGTTACCAGCCCCCTTTGCTCATCAACAAGACGGCGTCCACAGGCCATCTTATAATACAAGAGCGCTTCACGGTGAATGCTCATGAAGGTAACCCTGACGGGAATGATGTGGGAAGAGCATCGCCAGAGTCAGAAAGTCACAGTGTGACGCCACAGAACTGATTTCGACACGGAATAGCCGCAGCGTGGGAATTGCATTTCTCTCTCATCCCGAGCGGGGACCAACCGACGAGTTTGAGGCGTGATTGAGCCGCCATTGTCATTGAATCGCAAGCCCACCCACCAACGGCGACCGATCAAGAACCAAAGCCGCCCGCATCCTTCGTTCCCCACATCCCCTTCCCTCCCCCTCTCACAGCTGTTGAATAGGATGCACAGCATGCTCAAGAACGGCAACAAATCGGAATTGACAGGAGTGGGGTGCGCCTTCGATGCCGCCCTCAGTCCAATACCAAGAAAAGGGGGCGACAGGTCAAAAAGAAAAGGGCCCGACTCACGTTACAGCCACACCAGAGATACGGGACGGTGAAGCACAGTTGGCCGAGAAATTGGGCAACGGCAAGAAGACTGGAAGCGATCAAAGGAAACCCTGAAACTGACACCTCGGAAATCGAAGCTCGGTTTTTGAAGCATTCAAAGCCAAATGTATTCACAATTCAGATGCTGACCCCTGGAATTGAAATCTCAACGAGCCACTCAGAGCAACGAATGGCGCAAGAGCAGAGCCAAATGTGAGGCGCATACCCAATCAATGCAAGGTGCATGTCGGAGTGAAACCGAAATACTCGAGTCCAACACGATCTAGAGGCACAGAGACGCGCGCGCATTTTTAGAACGCTCGTTTCTCCCTCCCTTTCTCCTCTTGATCGAGAACTTTGGTCTGCGTCCCTTTGAACACTTTCCCTTCTGTGCGCTTAAAGCCTCCTTGCTCTATTCTCCAGATCTCGGGATCGATGAGCAAGGAGAAAGTCCCAAGATTCCGCTAAAGTCAACCTGACTCACAAAGAGGAGAAGCGGACAAACGAGAATGCAGAAAGAGGGAGCTGCAATCGTGTGTGCGGGTATGTCAGTGTGCGGCTAAGCCGACGAATCCTAAAGTGAAGCTTATTCTCTGTTCTTTGTGAGAGTGACTGCAATGGTGCAGATGCTCCGCTGACCTCAGGCGTGCAGAGAGTGCAGAAGAAGCGCAGGTGTGCTTCGATCGGAGAGGAATCTTTTCTCGCAGTGACTTGCCTTGAACTTTTGTTCAAATAGCACCGCCCGCGAAAAAAAAAGGAAAGAAGAGGGGAAAAGGAGAGAAAGGGCAGAGAGCAAGAGGATTGTCTCTCGCACATGGCTCTGCGACGCGAGAAAACTCTGAAACACACACTTCGTCACACTCACAGACTCGCAGTCACATTCTTGCAGTCACACTCGCACGCCGTCTCAGTCACACAGCCGGTGTCACTTGGCTTCCGCCGGTCAGTCAGTTTGCCATTTCTCTTCCTCCTCAGCAGCTGTGCTTTTACTGTATCTGTCCGTCTGTCTATCTCTTGACTTCAGTTGCGTCTTCACCATCATCAACTTCTCCTCCTTCATTCCCTTTCATCAACTTCACTACCACTTCATCTCCCTTCCCCGCTTCTTCGTCTCTAACCATCTCAATCTTCCTCTGTCACTGCTGATTTGCATTACCCGTTCTGCTTCATCGCGCTTGGTTCGCGATCTCTTCATTACACTTCCCACCCGCGCCACATCCATTTTCAGCCATCTGCATACGCTTCTGCATACTCTCTCCCCTCTTATCTTTGGACTTATAAGCATCGTCATTCGACCTCACCCAATCCTGTGACCTCACATCTCAATCCCTTCATCTCGAGACTTCATTTCGGTCCGAGTACCTTATAGCATTCACCGCCATTCCCCGACTTGCTCTCGACGTCATTTTATCAGCGTCGACTATCACGTTCTCATCAACCCACCTTTAGCTGATTGACTGGTTTCCATCAGCTTTTTTCGGGTCTCCTTGGACTTCTCGATTCACTTGTTCGCTCTGGAGCGAACCATCTTCACACGGTCTCGCTTTGTACTCTGGCAGTCGAAGCATTTTTACAACTGCCCACCTCTCATCCTTTCCTCTCGCATCAATCTTCTTCCCTGTCTTCTCGACCACCACACAACTCACACAACATGATCAACACCTCGCCGTCATTTTCTTCGCCTTCCAACTCCCAGAGTTTCTCGGCCCCTTCCTCTTCGCCTAACGCGCCGTCCTGGATCTCTGCAGACCAGTCCCATCAACTCAGCATGTCTCAAGGTCTTCTTGACTCTCAGTTCTCTGCAGAGCACAACACTGCTGGCTTCCAACCGATGTTCACCACCCCTTTTGGTGCTCCTTTCCAGCCTCACGCTGTCATGCCCAACCTGCCCACTGGCCATGTTCAGCCTAGCATGTACGCCACGCATGATCTCAACACCTTCTGGAAGCCCGATCCATCAACTCACATGATCAAGATGGAGCCCGGCGCCGACATCTTCACTCCTCAGCCTGCCCCTGACTTTACTTCTTATCCTGGTTCTCAACCCATGATGTCCAGCATGAGCTTGCCAACATACGCCACTCATGCTCCCGAGAGGCGATTCAACTTCTCGGATGCCGAGTCTCTCTGCTCAGTCGCTTCGCCAAGCTCCACCTCAGAGGCATCCACCCGACCCGGATCAGCCAAGAGGGTTGCAAAGCGCAAGCTTCAGACCGATCTGTCGCTTAACTCGCCCGCTGCTGTCGGCACTCCCGATGCTGCGGATGCGGGCAAGTCCTCCAAGAAATCGACAAAGCTGCCTGCTCAGCGACGTCCCCCTCCTTCCGCTTCTCACGTTACCGAGTCAGGCAAGCCCTTCCCTGTCATCGACACCTCGGCCAAGCACTCGAGCCTCTTTGTGCCTCCCGACACATCTGGCCTCACTAAGCGCGAGGCACGTCTCGTCAAGAACCGCGCTGCGGCTTTCCTTTCGCGTCAGCGCAAGCGTGAACAGTTTGAGGAGATGGAGGTCAAGTGCAAGGGCATCTCGATGCTTGTTTGGCGCATGTGGGAGGCCATCGCCGGCCCCGACGCCGATCTTGATCTCATTGATTCGACCCCTCTCGCAGCTGTGCTCGCTAACGAGGAGCCAATGGCTCGTCTCTGCCTCGAAGAGGTCATCTCCAAGAAGGGTGCCTCCATCGCACCTACCGCTGACGAGGCCGAGGGTACTCCTGCGCCTGAAGCTCCTGCCATGTGCCGTTCTGCTACCGGTCCTGTGACTTCGAGTCAGAAGGTTACCGAGACCTCTTCTGCTGAGCTCGAGCGCGCTCGTGCTGACCTGTCGGCTTCGCTTCAACGCGAGAGGGATCTTCTTGCCCAGCTTGACGCGCTTCGTGCCAATCTTGTTCCCGCCCAGACCACTATGGTTGCCAACGCCATGCCCGTTGCAAACCTCCAGGACGTCAACATGTCTCAAGCAGGTCTCCCTGCCGCCATGGGCATCGAGTCACTCCCGTTCAAGGCAGTTCAGGGCGCCGAGCTTCCTCTCTTCGTGCCTGAATCGCCCATGTCCAAATTCACCGTGGGTGGCAGCACTGAAGGACACGCCATGCTCGATGCTACTCTCAACGGCTTCGATCTGTCCAAGACTCCCACTTTGTCTATGTTCTCCGAGACTGCTTTGCGCAACCGTTCCGCTCAGCAATACGGCAGCGACAAGGTGACTGGCATGGGCATGGGTCTTGGTCTTGACTACCGCTTCCCGTGTGCGTCTGCTCCTTCTTCGCCATCCACTGCCTCTTCCTCCTCGATGGAAAGCATGCAATCGCGAAAGAACTCGATTTCCTCTAGTGCTTCCGGCAAGGCGCCAAGCACTCTTGCTATGTGCCTCGTTCTCGCTGGTATGTCGTTGATGGGTGTTGGTCCTGCTGCGCACGAGTTGCCCAACGAGCCTCGCATCGTCGCCCCACGCAAGGACGTTCGCGCTACTCGAAGGGCCAGGAGGGCTCTTGCCAACGCAACCCCTGCTCTTGCACGCGAAAATGCTGGTCAGCCATCGTCTCACTTATCCGATGACGATCTGCTTATGGAGATGGGCCTTAACTCTGCCTCGCTCTCGGATGCTGATGACGATCACATCGACATGAAGCAGGCTGCTGCATCCAAGTTCCAGTCTGGATCTACAAGCACTGTGTCTTGCGCTTGATCACCTTCCCTCTTTAACGACAAGCGAAAGCGATGGCGACCTCGCTTCGCTGCTTTAACGACGGAAACAAGATGTTTCTGACTTTACGACGACCAAGATCCTCTGTATCATCATGACCTTGCATCTTTTCCATCTTTTCCTCCCCCTTCTTCACATTGGTTTCGGAAACTGTATTCTTTTAGCTTTTCTCTGTTGGCTTTGTTTCGTCTCGCTCTCTCTCTCATCCCTCAAATCGCCACTCTTTCTCTTTGCATACACGCTCGAGCATTTTCTTTCTTCTTCGTCACCTAGTCCATGGCCGTAATCGGTGATTTGGCGGTCAGTGGCAGCTGAGAGCTGGCCTCTCCTTTTGCTACTCGATACGCCTTCACTGGCTTCTTCCTCCCTGGGCGACTTTCTTTCGATATTCGTTTCATCTCTCTTCAGAGACCGATCCCTCTACCGTCTCCTTCTCTACCCGACAGCAGAGCTGGGGATGGTATCGACCGGGAAGGTTCTCTCTTCTTCTGTTCATTCTTGTTTGTTCTTCTTCATTGGACGTGGCTGTTCGTGTCCTGTTTTGCATTTCAAGTGGTTGTTCCCTTTCCTTCGCGTCTCTGTGATTACTGTGACATCTTGTGTGCGATTGACGTCATGAGGTAAGTTAGGGTTGTGATCAAGATGGCGGCATCGATGATCGTAGATGGCATGTGGATCATGTGGTCGTCAGTTGGGAATTTCGAATCCGCTCCGGTGTGCAAAATTGAGCTCCAATGTCAATGGTCGATGGGAGTCGGAGCGGGAAACTTTACCCTTCCTACAGCATTTTCTCAGAAACTACACTCACCCACGATCACAAGCGCTGTCCAAAGTTGTCTAACCACGTTCACATTAAAGTCCGATTTAGTGCGCCTATACTTCTCCTTAGTCCACATCGTCATCTTCCTCATCCTCATCTTCGTCCTCGCTCACGTCCTCACCCTTTTCCCTGAGCTTTGCTTTATCCTTTTTACGCTTTTGCGTCAACTCTTCGAGGAGTACAAGAAGGTCTTCGTTTTCCTTGCTAATTTCTTCTTTCTCCTTCTTCAACGATTCCAATTCCTCGGAAGCCTTTTTGTCGGTTGCATTTTTGCCGGCTTTCTTGCCATTCGAGGCGTCGGATTGGAGCTTCTTGACCTGCGCTTCGAGGTCCGATTTCTCCTTCTGGAGCGTTGGCAGTGTAGAAAGCTTTTTCTCGAGTTCAGCTTTGTCTTGGGTGAGTTTTTCAAAGTCTTTCACCTTGGTTTCGAGTGCAGACTTTTCCTTGGTGAGCGTGTCGAGGGATTTGACCTTCTTTTCCAACTCGGCTTTCTCCTTAGTGAGCGTATCGAGAGACTTGATTTTGTCCTGCAGCTCCTTCTTCTCCTTTTCGATCTTCTCGAGCGATTTGACTTTCTTCTCCAACTCCACTTTGTCCTTCTGCGCCGATTCGAGGTCTTTCACTCTCTTCTCCAACTCCGCCTTCTCCTTCTGACCAGCTTCCAGATCTTTCATCTTCTTCTCCAACCCTTCCTTCTCCTTAGCCACCTTCTCTAGGTCCTTGAGCTTGGCTTCCAATTCGTTAACTTTCTTCTGTTGCTTCTTCTCCTCTTCTCCAGCTTTGGCGGCTTTAGCCTCCTTTGCGGACTTCAGCTCTCGCTCGAGAGAAGAGATCTTCTTCTGCAGTTCGGACTTCTCTCCTTCTCCCGCTGTCTTAAGTGACGTAAGTTCGGTTTGGGCTTTCTCGAGTTCGGTTCTGACCGAGGTGAGGCTCGAGGCTTGCGCTTCTAGGTCAGACTTCTCCTTGAGGGCTGAGTCGAGTTTGGATCTGAGTTCGGAGGCTTCAGCGTCGCTTGCACCCGAAGATGCAGAGGTGGCGGCAGCGGCAGCGGCGGCCGCTGCTTCGAGCGAGGCAATCTTCTCCTTAAGCTGAGCGATCTCGGCAGCGCTACTGCTGTCAGCTTCGACTTCCCTCGAAGCACCAGCACCACCACTACCTGTAGCAGCAGCGGCTTCAAGGCTCTCGACCTTCGCTTTCAGCTGAGTAACTTCTTCCCTGGCCTCCATAAGGTCTTTCATCGCCACATTCCCTCCACCACCAGCACCACTCGAAGCCGACTTCTTGAGCTCGTCATGCGCCTTCTGGAGCGCTGCGAACTCCTTCTGCGATGGCTTACCCGCTGAAATTCTAGCCATCTCCGAGGTCAGCTGAAGGACCTTTCCGTTGCTCTGCTCCTCTCGAGCTTGGACATCAGCAAGTTGACGCGACACCTCGTCGTGTTTACCCTGGATCTCGGCGAGTGTTGCAGCGTGCGTAGACTTGAGTTGCTCCAACTCGGTTTGTGCAGCCTGCAACTGCGGAGCGTGGCCGGACAATGCTTCTTCGGCAGCGGTAAGTTTGCCTTGCAACTCCTCGATAGCAGCAGCTTGGGCGGCGGTGAGTTCTTCAACGCGTTTCTCGAGGACTTCAATTTCGCGAGCTTGCTTAGCGACTGTGTCTTTCAACGCTTCCGCCTGGCGTTGTGCGTCGAGCAACTCCGCTGGTAAAGCAGCTTGGGCGGCTGAGGAAGACGCCGGATCAACAGTAATCGATTTGGAGATGATTGTCGAATGCGAACGCCAAAACTCGACAAAGGACCAATCGAACCATAGTCCCGCACGACGACGTTTTGACAAGTGACCGAGACCGTTGACTTCGAGATCCTTGTCGGCGGCTTCTTCGTCGGCTTTCTCCTTGTCTTCTGGCTTGGCTGCTTCGGACCCGGGGGTAGTGGGACCAGAGGCTTTGGCAGCAGCAGCAGCAGCAGCTGCAGCAGCGGCGGCAGCGGCAGCTTTGGCTTCGGCAATCTGCTTTGCTCGCAATTCGTCCGCTTCAGCCTGCTCTTCGACGGCGATGAAGCTCTCAAGGACTTCAGGGGTGACTTCGCGGAATCGTACATCCTCGGAAATGCGAGCAATGCGAACTGCGAACTGGTCGGCACCGATTCTCGACTGCAAGATCGGATGCATGGTGGCTCGCGTGACAGCAGCCTTGCCCGGGTCAGTATCGAATTCATATGCCACACCGAGAAGGAATGCTGCCAGGCCTTGAATGAGTGGATCGACGCCGGAGGACTGCGCAACTGGCTGGATGACGGCTTGGAGTGTCGCTGACTCGGAGAGGAAGTCCCTGACGCTCAATGGCGATTCGTGCAGCCAGACGGAAAGCAGAACGAGATAGCCCACCATGATGCGAGTCCAGTCTGCTGCGGAGTACGACGTTCCGGAAACGGTGGCGCCCATGGCCGAAGCGCGTTCCTTCCTCACCGCGTCGGCAAGCTCGCGTTCGGACAAGGTAAGATTACCGACAACGACCTGGATCAGAGACGAAGGGGCTTCGTCATCGTCATCGTCATCATCATCATCGGCATCATCATCTCGGACGTGCTTAACGACAGTGCCATCTGGGTTGATGGCCACCTCGCGAGCCGCTTTCTTAGCTGTCTCGCTACCGCGCAGAAGATAAGAAAAGAGCATGGCTGAAACAAGGTGCTTGTAAGCATCCGCGTGTTCCGAAGTAGCTTGAGTCGAAGGGTTCTGTGTGATGCCTTCGAACAAAGCTTTGCCTGCCGGGGCTGCGGGTGCTGCAGCATCTTCGGCCTTAGCCTCACCGCTAGCGCCCGGAGCCATACCGTTGATGATGGCAAGACGAGCGTCCATGTTGTCGGCGACATACGAACGGAAGCAAGCGATAGCGGCGGCTCTGAGTCCAAGCCCACCCTTAGCACCAGAGGTGCCAATGGCAGTCTCGACAAGCGCCACTGCAGCAGGTCGAGATTCCGACCGAGTATACGATGTTTCCTGCTGTCCGCCTTGTGAGTCGAGGTAGTCCTGCGCCTGTTCCTGTCCGGCTTCTTGGCCGTCGGCTGCTGGGTGCTGAGGAGCGACGATGGCTCGAATAGGCTGCACCTGCAGCGTCGAAAGCAGATCTTGGTTGGCCCTGCTCGCCTGCATGAGCGAGCTCGCCACATGCAACGCTTGGGCCTTCAGACTTGCTGGAGCGGTCGAGCCCAGCGCCAAATCCAGGACACACTTTGTCATACCGCACTGCAACAACGCACCCTGATTTGCTCTCCTTCCTTCGCCCTGGCCACCGATGAGCAGTCCTGCAATATCGAGCACGATCTTGGCATTGACCACTTTCTGGTGATCCCAGTCTTGGAAGCAGAAGGCCTCGAGCTGCCTGCCGTATTCGTGTTCTGCATGCTTGCTTGGGAATTCATTGTTAGCTGGACCAGGAGGGTAGAAGAGGAGAGGAGCGAGCATAGGAATGCTGAGCGTTTCGCGGAAGTAGTTCTGGTTTGAGACGTTGTAGCGTAAAAGAGCTTCCAGACCTTCGAGGGCATCCTGAACAATGACGCCGCCTTCGATCCGGCCTTCGGCGGCGCACACATCTAGAAGCTTCTCAAAAGCACCTTCGAACGCGACCAGCTTCTGGATATCGGCGTTACCGTGGACAAGGTGTGGCAGGAGCAAGAGAGCTTCGTTGCGAACGATTTCTGCAGATGATCCTGCGCCTTCAGCCAGGCATTCGAGGATAGCACCACATCCTCCCGGGGCTACAAGTACATGGTCCTGCACCCTGTGTGGACGATTGCGGAGAAGCGATCCAAGAAGTTGCAACGACGCGAAACGGGTGTAGAAAGCACGATTCGGTGCGAGGAGCGGCAAAAGGCAATGCAAGGGTCCGGGCTCTTGCAAGAAGACGTCAGTATGCAGTAAGCCGGAGGGTGGGCCTTGATCTTGTTGCTGCTTCCTCCTGTTTTGCTGTGCCTGGGTTTGATTTTGCCCTGATGCTCCTGCGGCTGCCTGCGCCTCTGGCGATTGAACTTCGCATAAGGTGATGCAGCATTCGATGAGAGCACGAGCCGTGTCCTCGTCCTTTGCATCTCGTTGGATCGACTTGAGTAGTGCTGGAAGTGCATGTTCTCCGACCGCTCTGTTGTGGTCCCGACTCAATCCCTTGAGAGCGAGCACGGCAGCACGACGATCTTCGATGGAGAGTTGATTCTCATCTGCTTGGACAAGGCGATCTGCAAGGGTCTGAATAGTGTTGATGGCCGATTGATTGCCTCCTCCTGGCTTGGAGAGCTGTGAGTACTGCTGCCGGAGGATATTGAAACCGTGCAGCATGGTGAATATGCCCTGTCAAAGGTACGTCGAACCGTTGAAAATGACAATGAGCGTGCTTGTGATACCAATCTTTCCAGGCGATAGTTCGCGATATAAGGTCGACGATGATGGTGTTGATGTTGGTTGAGAAGAAAGGTGTGGCAGTGTTGGACTGAATAGTGATGACCTGGCAGTTTGGCACTTTAGCTGTCGGACTGTGGAATTGGCTGCTTCGTGCACGCGGCAAAGCCGACAACGGGAAACAAAGCGCGTGCAAATGCATCTTCTCAAATCTCATTTTCAATTCCTAGATCTGCCCGATCCAATTGACATCGGCACGGGTATCCTCGTTCTACCGTGGTCCTTCGCTATACAGTCAAAGCACGAATCACGGACAAGGGAGGATCGATTGAGCTGCATCCTCAACAACGCTGTATGCGAGGAGGAGCGCTACTAGCTATATTTGCAATGCGATTGGAAACATATGTACAGCCGAGAAGAGACGAGATGACAAGAAACAAGAGACCATGTTGATGCAAGATAAATCAGAGAACGCCGCCAACAGGATGAAAGCTCAACAGGATGAAAGCCCTGCTTAGAACTCCATATCGGCGTTGGTCCCTGTGCTCTGCGCTGGAGAGCCAGGGATAGCCACCTGCCTCAATCCTGACCTGTTGGCGAAAAGTGCTGTAGGCTTCGCCTTCGTGTGGTGCTTCCTCTTTGCCAAGTTCAATTTGCTTGTGACGGGACTCAATTGAGCATCGGTGGGCGAGTAGAAGCTGTTTGCCGCTGCTGCGCGAGCGGCAAGGGGAGCGGTGGCTTTACGATGACCTTCTTCCTCGGTGAGGGAAGAGATCTTACCGTCGACAGGCTTGCGCTTGATGACGATGAGCGAGTGGACGGTCTTGATGCTCTCTCCGTTGGCAGAGTTGACGGAGAGAAGCTGGTCAAGGACCATGGTGCGGTGAGGGAGCGACTCGGGGGTGACAAGGAGGCGCTGACGGAGTGTGCGGGTGGTGTCGGCGTCAAAGAGCGAGGCGAACTTGGTGCGGATGTTGGAAGGTCCAACTACGACATCGCCTGTGGGAAGGGTGAGGATGGCTTCGTTGGCGAAAAGCGAAAAGCTTGCATCGCTGGGAGTGGCAGAAGTGTAGAGCTGTAGTGCCGCAGGAATACAAGTAGGAGAAGGCAAGATCTTCAAGTCAGCGGTTGTGATGAGCAGGAGCAAAGCTGATTGTGTGCGTGCTGTGCACGGTGTGCGATACATACCTCGTGAAGAGCCTGGAGGAGGTTAGCTTCGTCATCCTTAGGCTGGCGTTCGGGAAGGAGCTTCGAATGCTCAGGAGCAAGCCCGGCGGCGTTGAGACGTGTGTTGGATCCGTGGAACATACTTGCTGTTGTTGGTGATGGTGGTGGTGGCGGTATGGAGAGATGTCGTGAGCTTCTATAGTTCTTTGCTGGTGATGGAGACGGCTGATTGTTCTTGAGGACGACGTTGAGGATAGAGAAGATGGTTGGTGGTTGAGAGAAGCAAGTGTTGGTTGAAGAGGGAAGCTTTCACTTTATTCCAGGTCGACTTTCCTGCGCAGCTCTACAAAGCGAAGGCTGGAAGGGGAAAAGACAGAGTAGAATCTATCTCTGACTTGACTCGGTCACTGACTCAAAAGTGGACCCTGAACGAGCCAGCGCCTTGCTCAAAGAGGCAACGAACTCGACAAATGAACTGGACCTAATAGACTCTCTTCCAGCTTGAGTTCAGAGGGGAAAACGTGATGTCATGCACACCTAACCTTTGGCTGCAGAAGAGATTTCGACTGACAATTTCATGGAGTGCTGCGGTGTACTGCCTTGAATTTGTTACTGAACTTGGCTGAGCGAGGCGGGCGCAGTTGATCAACTTTCTACACCAACTCTTTTTGTTCAGAAGTGTCACTTTCCAATTCCAGCCTAGCCGGACAAACTCTCGAAGCTGATCAGCACGGTAGTCATGTTCTCTCTCCCACAGCTTTGTGTCCTTCATCGTACTTGCCTCCTCTGTCATGCTCCTGTATATCCCGTCGCTTCGTGCATTGCTTAGTGCAATGTGTCTTGACGCTATTGACAAGACAGAGGCTTGGAAGTGTTGTTCTCCTCATCTTGCTGCACACCGACAATCTTTCAAAAACAGATACTGCGCTGCACAGTTTGAATACTCGCGGCGTGTTTTGAGCGCATCACGTGGATATCTATTTGTTAGGTCTGCCTCTTTATACAGACGCTCCAATTTTTTCTGTGCCCTGGCGAGTGTCATTTTCACAAAAAACGAGTTTCATGCACTTTGGAGTGGAGTGAGCCATGCACGTATGCACGGACAAGAAGATTGCTCTACCATAGTTGCTTGACGTTGCACAATTCCACCCCTTTGCTCGCTATCAACGCAGTTCACGCAGCAAGCTGGAGCTAGAGCGATGCGACCAGACGAGCTCAGATCGCAGCTCTTAGCGTTGCTACCAACGGGTAGTAGCGTCACCAAGCTGACTCATCTGAGCGAGCTCTGGGCAGGGTACGGTCACATATACCGGGTTCATCTTGATCTTCCACAAGACAAAGGATTGAACGAAAGCGATTCGACGTGGATCGTCAAGACTATTCGTCCGCCTCCATCATCAGGTGGGGAAGAGTACGATGAGGGACATGCGAGGAAGATGCTGTCGTACAAGGTGGAAGCTAACTTCTATCGTGACTTTGCGCCGAGGTTTATGTCCGTGGAGAGAGGATGTTACGTGCCGCGCCTGCTAGCGTCTTCTGGCACACAACACGAAAGAGAAGCCGAAAAGGCGCAGACGCTCATACTTGAAGATCTTTCAATACGGTTTCCCGTACTCACTGAAAGGAGGGGTACACTAAGCGATCAACAAATCGATAAGGCGCTAGCGTGGCTAGCTACCTTCCATGCTGCTTCGTGGGATATCGAGTCCCATTTTGAGACCAAATCCTTCTGCCCATCTCCTTCAACAGCCATCAAAGGAGTCGGTTGGAACGATGGGAAAGGATTATGGCAGACAGGCGGATACCACTACCTCTCAACACGAATCGAAGAGCTCGCTTGCATCAATGCCCGCTTAGATTCATGGGGTCAACTTGGCCTGCATGCAAACAATCGACTACCTTTTGCCGTCGAGTGGAGTCTCAACAACCCTCCAAACCGCTCAAGTCTAAGCTTGATACACGGCGATGTGAAAGCTGCCAACATGGCCTTCAGCAAAGATGGCACCAGAATGGCCATGTACGACTTCCAATACGTTGGAGTCGGACTCGGCGTTCAAGACCTAGCCAAGTTCCTCACCACCTCGATTCCGTCTCGCCATTTCAAAGACGCCCAAGGAGAGGAGAAACTGCTTCGCACCTATTACGACTACTTGGTCAAGCAATTGCCTAAAGGGAAGACGTACGGGTATGAAGAGTTGATGAGGGACTGGGAGTTAGCGTTAGTAAGTTGGGTAAGGTTCTTGGCTGGATGGAGCGGTGGGTTTTGGGGTAATGTCGATTGGCTGACGGCGAGAGTCGAAGGTCTGCTGAAGGACGAAAAGTGGATAAATGAGGTGATAGAGAGATATAAAGCTGAGAGCCCATAAGCAATCAAAAGCACAAAAGCACAAGCTCAAACTGGTCAAGTGTGTGAGCATCAAAAGTTGAAGCTAGCATTGCTGTTGTACGCATGATATGTGTGTGTTTGTGCTCAGTCTTTCCTCTTCTTCTTCGGCCTCTCATCGCC
>JAXQGJ010000219.1:0-23905 GCA_037039655.1 Pseudozyma sp. M118-08B | reverse complement strand
TAAACAAGGCTCAGCATAATTTAAGAGAAGTAATAAAGCTATGCTCAGATAATACTAAAAATGTACTTACATTAAACGGGCCAATGCCATTGGCGGGGGCACAAGTGTGCCTGGGACAAAGTCGTATAGGCCTGCTGCAGGAATCGACTGCCTTGCGACTGCGCTTGATGCAGGAGAGACAGCAGCCTCTGCAGACTTGACAGATGAGACCCGCTTTGCTGCAGCTGTCTGCATTGCTCCTTCATCGCCTTCATCCTCTGAAGCCGAGCTGCTGTCTTGAAGATCCAAGAAGGACGCCTGTGCTTTGATCTTCTTCTTCGGCGATGCAAGCGACTTGGCGTGACCTGGAGCTGGCACATCTGATGATCGATGGCACGGGTGAGCCGATGCATTCGAAAGCTCGTCTTCGGCATCTGCGAGCGAGCCAGCAGTGAGAGACGACGAAAGTCTGTGGTCTGTCTTGCTACGCACAGATGCCTGGCTGAAGCGATTAGTTGCTGCAGCTGCCTTGTCATCGTCTTCAGCGGCGTCGTTTCGAGCGTTGCGAGCCAGAGAGCGCTGCCATAGTTTCTCGACTCTGTTGGCCTTCTGCTTCTGTCGATCTTCATCAATGATGCCTTCCAGGCGTCGAAGAGCAGCCTCCACATCGCCGGGCTCTTCATCGTCGCTTTCGATGTCATCGAGTCGGAAGCCTTTGACAAGCTCGTAGCCTTGCAATGCCTCGTCAGGATCCAGCATCTCAGACTGCACCGTACTGATCATGGGTGGAGCTGGCTGCGCAGACCCGAGATGCTCTGATACAAACACAGCACTATCGACACTGACGCCTCGCGTGTGGCCGAAGCCGAACGAGCCCATATGAACATGACGTGTAGCGACAGGGTGTCGGAAGACAGAAGAGGCCATGGAGTCGATGCTCTCACGACCGGGTGGCAGTTGTTCTGACTCGAGATTTTTGATAGTGTTGGCTTGACGTAGATCTCTGGCTCCGGGCAAACGCCTCAGAGCTTTGCGAACGGCAAAGTCGTCTTCATCGCTGGACAAGTCGATGTCATCAATCTGGACGATGCGAGGTGCGCCATTACTCATGACCGAGTTGCGGATGGATGTGCCGCGCTGAGCACGACCCATGCTTTCGTCATGCAGGATCGAGCGGCGCGCTGCAGGGACGACTTCGATGGGCTCTGTACCCGCCTGTGCACGCGAAACGGAGCGCAGCGTCTGTTCGCTAGCGGTGTGATGCAGGTGCTCTTCCTGGGAATGCTTGAGTCGTGTGAGAGACTCCAGCGGTCGGATCGAAGACGTGTCCAAGCCGTCAAGCTCCTGAGTCTGCGTCTGCGTTGCGTTGGAGTATTCGATGACATCTCGACCGGACTGACTGATGCCAAGACCTTGCGGATCTGTCTCGTAGCGATCGTGATGCTTGTCTGATAGAGCTGAAAGGTCGATCGAGCTTGCTGGCGTCGATCGATTGGTCGAGGCACCGGCCAGGCTTGGTGTCTCTTCTTGCCCGGTGCTGTCTTCGGAAGCTTGACTGGCCAGATACTCTTCTTCGTCCTCCTCATTTGCCTCATCCGTTCGTGAAAGAGGTCGCTGGCGGGGAAGTCTCGGCTGTCGCAACATCGAAGATGACTGCCGCCTAGCCTGATCAACGGCAAAGTATTGCAAGAGACTCTCCAGTCCACCTTTGGCAAAGAGCAAATCGTTGCACTCTTCCGCCTCAGCATCGAGCTCGTTGTTACCTTCGAGACCATAGCCTCGATGATTGAGAACACGTTTGAACTTGGACAGACGCCCCACCGTCTGTACGAAGGCACGCGACCACGCGTTCGAAGGATTCGGAAGCGGAGCTGGGGACGTACTTGCGGCTGTGGTGTGAGCCTTGGGCGGGGCAGAGGAGGAGGGCGCGATGGTGTGTCGACTCGAAACAAGCACGGACTCGGCAGCTGCTTTCTGAGCTGCCCGTGCAGGGTCGGCACGCGCTGATCCACTAGGAGACATGCTTTGACCGTGCTCATTTGGATGTGGTGGTTTGACAGCCCGGTCATCGTGCGAGCTTTGATCCTCTGAAAGGTCCAAATCGACATCCTCTGCCACGGATGAAGCGGACCCTGACCGAGTCAGGCCCGCCTCTTCGCTTGACGCTGTGCTAGTGCTTCGACCGACGCTTGGCTGTGAGTCGTGCGAGGATGAGCCAAAGGTTGAGATGCTGTCGGTTTTGCGACGCGGCGCTGGACTATCCGTTAGCCGACCAGAGTCATGCAGAAGAAGACCACCAACGCCAGACTGCGAGTACGTCTCCTTGAGTGCTCTAACAATCTTCCGCAGGCTGTTGACAATGTTGAGGTCGGCTGGTCTGCCTGCAACACGCACGTCTTTGGCGATCGTGTTGAGCCATGCAGCGAGACGTTGGCGAAGAGCGCGGTTGGGCAGGAAGTCGAAGTCAAAGTGATGCTGCAGCCAGTGCTTGATGACGACGTAAGTACGCACCCGAACAATGCGTCGACGTGCCTCATCCGCAGCGGAGCTAGGCTCTGAGACGGCCCACTCGAATCGCAGAATGAGCAACTCGAGCAAATGAAGTGGCGTCATGAATTCGCGATACGTGTAGAAGAAGTCGCTTCGCAGAGTCAGATCGATCTCGGCAGTGAGCTCAGCAACGAGGCGAGCGGCCGAGGCAGCAAGCAGCATAGCTTTGCCACGTGGTGCTGACGATAGCGACGCCTCGGCATTCCCTTCGCTTGCTGGACTCGATGCTTCCAATGCTACCGAACTGCGCTTATCCGCAGCTGATGCAGTGCTGAAAGGCAGTCTGCTACGACGCTTGGTCGTAGATGCAGGCGAGCTGCTAGTTGACGAGGCAAGCTCGGATGCTAGAATCTGATCAGCGTCTATTTGACCAGCACGATTGCTCACTACAAATGATCCGTCGCCGGTGTCACTTTGAACAGCCCAGACGGCAAATCTTGGGTCATCACCGGGCGAGGCGGATGTAGGCAAAGCCTGCGCCTGAGCCATGAAATTGGAAGGCTGACCCGACTTTGCGGCAGGTGTTGTTTCCGAAAGTGCCGCAGACGCAGAGAGAAAGTGTTCGTGCTGGGAAGATGCTGCCT
Organism: Pseudozyma sp. M118-08B; assembly: GCA_037039655.1. Classification (NCBI taxonomy): domain Eukaryota; kingdom Fungi; phylum Basidiomycota; class Ustilaginomycetes; order Ustilaginales; family Ustilaginaceae; genus Pseudozyma; species Pseudozyma sp. M118-08B. The sequence continues at coordinate 20,792 of JAXQGJ010000219.1, read as the reverse complement.
GACCAAGCATGGGCAGGACTGGCGAAGGTCGGTGATAACATTGTATCACATCAAACACCAGCGCCTTGGCGTCATACGAGCTTGAGCTGTCCGCAGTGCGCCGCAAGAAAGGCTGCAATTCCGAAGGGTATCGGTCGGTAGCATCCTCTCTATCTTCGCCGCGTGCTGTCGCGTCTGAAGCGTTCGACTCGAAAGACTGTACTTCACGTAGCTGATGGATCCGAGGTGGCTTTGCGAAGGTCTTGTCAAAGCTGAGTTCGGGCAAGCGCAGCTCTGGTGGCGGCGGTGGACGATCGTTCGAGTTGCTGAGCGAGTCGCTGGAAGAGCTGCTGGAAGATCGTCTGCGGCGCGTCTGCGCCTTTGTCTGGTGTTGTTGGGCCGACTGTGGGTGGAAGGGCGACTTGGCCCAGAGATCGGCTTTGCCGAGTCCAAGGACCGCACCGAGTACGTCGCCCTCTTCGATCTGATCAGCTACGTAGCGATTGGCATAGGGGCCGCTAACAGGAGAGCTGCCCGTACGCGACATGAGCGTGGCGCTGCTACCTCCTGCATGATGTGGCTGCAGATAAGCAGCGGGATCTTGACCAGATCCTGTCCTAGAAGATGAAGCGCGCGACAGTGCCGAGCCTCCTAGTTGGGACGCTGCCAAGGTCGAAGTGAGAGCTGAGCTTGCGCCGCCAGAAGAGCCCGCTTCCAAGCCAATGTTGGCGAAAGGCGAGGGTCCGAATGTGGCGGAGGGCTTGCGACGAAGCACGGGAATCGATCTGGAGTTCTTCAAGCTGAGGTTGCCCGTCATACGCAACAGACTGCTGCTGATGTTGGATTTCTGCGTCGAGGGAGTCGAATTGATTGGATCTGGCTGAGGCTGTGTGAAGATGGCGCCGGACGAGCTAGAGCGAGGCATTCCATCATGGTGGTTCGCAGCTGCGAGTTGCCGAGCGTCGGAGGATCCGAAGTCAGGGTGCAGCGTCGAAGCAGGTTGCCGGGAGCGGAAGCGGAAGACGACGCGACCAGTCTCGAGGCGCACAGCTGAGATGTGAAAAGGTGTATCCGCTCCAAAGTCGTGGTTAGCAGCGTATTTTGCAGACTGGATCGTGACAGTGTCACGTATCGATTCTACCAGAGAGATGGGGATGTGATGCTGTGCTGCGATGATTTTGACTGCGTTCCAGTTGGTAGTTTCTACGTCCAAAGGTGCGAAAGCGGCAGAGTGCGGGTCTTCCGTGCCGGGAAGCGGCAATGCCGATGTGCTTGCAAGAGATGCGTCCATGATGTGATTTCGTTCGTGCGACCGGCGCAGTACGTTGCAACTGTCAATGAAGCTTCGCGAGGGTGTGGTTGCAGCCTGTCGATCGATGTGGAGATGACGTATCCTCTAGCTATCGGAGCAGCCGCTTTGAAAGCTCATAGTCGTATCGTAAGGTGCGAGGGCTATATAGAAGCGGGATCAGACACTGCGGGTAGCGCTGGTATCAGTATGGATGCCCTGACGAAGTGCTGGCAGGTAAGGGACGGTATCGTTTATAGGTGCTGAGTATAGTCACGCTGATAGCAAGCAACGCGAGTAGGTGTTCCAGGTTGCGGAGAGGTATAAGGATGCGGGTCGAATAGGCGGCGATCAAAGATATATGGTGCAAGCTGAAGCGGCGGGTATAAGTGAGAGTGAGGTCGTCAAAGGTCGTAAAAGGGTATGATCAGAAGCGAGCAGCATCGCACTTGCCATCGATGAGGCGAGTAGCTGTTCAGATGAAGTTTTGAAACAAGATGAGATAGGGTGGAACGAGTAGCAATGGTCAGAAGGAGTTCTCGTAGGTATCTTGGATGGTTCAAGGCTTGACGTTCACGTTCGATTTAACCTGCAGCTGCAACAGCCGCTACTTCTTGGTACTCTACGCGGAGAGTGCGTGCGTGGGGCGTGAAATATGAGAAAAATCGCCTTACTTTTGGCTAGCGCGCTTTTCCTGCTGCTGCTGCTGTATGCTTCCTTGTTTCTCTCACACAGCAAGAAAGCCTTCTTTTCCTCTTTTCCCCCTTTCTTTCAGACCTGAGACGAGGCTGCACTTGAGCACGAGTCGCCATTTTTGATTTTAATTTTACTGTAAAATATGTCTCAACTTCATGCGAGAAGAGCTCTGTGGTGTGGGCGGTTGTGTGGGAACGCGAGAGAGAGCTTTTCGATCCGAAGCAGAACAAGGCTTGACTGGCCCGAAGCCCCTTGCTCGTCGCTTGTTCGTCAGCATTCATCATTGCTGCTGTCTTAAAGCTGCCTATTTCATTCAGGGTCATTTCCCCTCTTCAAGCTTCAGGAGGATTGCGGATGGTGAGCTATAAGACTGTACCGCAAAGGACATCGTACAAGATTCGGCTATGTCCTTACCAGCCACGATTCTGTCTGAGTAGCGCAACACCGCCTCTGATCGCACTCCACAGAGATGCCAATCAAGCTCTCGGCGGCTGAGGCGGCAATCGACAACCTGCATTGAGAGCCAGCAACTGAAGCGTATTGCATTCCGAAGCCACGAGCTTATCACAGTTTAGGAGCTTGCGCCTATCCGGCAGCTAAGTCATAGCAGACAAGAGTTTGTAATTTGAGGTGACATTTCGTTCAAACGCTGCAGAAGGTACAAAGAGGGGCACAGTGACAGATGTGAGATGAGTTGAGATACGGAAAGCGCCGAGTGCGAAGACGCATGTAGAGAGAGAACTGAGAATTTGACCTTGGCTGAAGGTTCAGAAGAACACATGGTCAGAGAGAAATGCGGAACTAGATATCTTGGTGTAAGCTTAGCGGTAGCAGCGGTGAGTCGATCGACAAGAGAGCATTTGCGGCCGCCGCCGAACGCCGTGAGAAGACAGGCCTCCTTGCGCTGGCTGCTTATGAGAGCTTATCCGAGACCATAGTCTATCCACCGCTGGAACCTGACAATCTAGCACGATAAGCCCCGATGGAGGATACTCGAGCACTCCCGGAAGAATCAAATTTCCGCCCTTCGCTCGCTGTTCTTCTTCTTTCAAGGAATTCGAAACGCCTTTGTGTGCTGAGCCCTGTGCATCCGGCGCCACTCGATGAATCAAGTGCGCGCCAAAAGGCAATAGCAGACAACGCGCTTACATAGCCAGCTCTGCCTGCAACGCACGAAGCTCGGCATCGTCGTCGTCTTCTACCACTGCTTGTCTGCGCTCTGGCCCGCTGGAAATGCGTGATGGTCCGGCTGATGTGGCCACGGCGGGTGTGTGCAGAGGTACCGAGTCGGCACCGACGAGACGCTCGTTGAGCTCGTCCTGTTCCAGCTCCTCCAGCTCGTTCTTGAGCTCGTCCTCGTCGATATCGTGACCCATGCCCACGGGATTGGAAATGGCATCCGAGATCTCATTGGTGAGGTCCATCTGTTCGCGAATCGAGTCCATTGTGGAGTCGACCTTGTCGATGTTCAAGCTGCCGTGAATGGTCTTGAGAGCATCGGCACCCTTGCGCATTGCGGTCATGGTCTCGAGGTTCATGTTGGCACTCTCAATGGCGTTGACTTGTGTCTCTAGCGTCATCCTCGTACCTGCGATACGGTCGAGCTCATTCTCGTATGCCTTCTTTTGCCGCAAAGCCGCTTGTGCCGCTCGCTTATTTGTGGTCACATTGGCTTTCGCCTTGTTGAGCTCATCCTCGATCTTCTTGTTGAGATGCTCCTCCTTCTTCTCGAGCATGAGCAGCTGCCTCCGCAAGCCTACTATCGCATCTCTGGCAGAGTTCTTGTTCTCCTTCTTGCCGAACCAGTTGGCCCAGCCCGACATTTTGACTGAAATATCGTTCCGTGCGTTACGGCGTGGTTTGACTCGATTTGTTTGCGTGTCAAGAGGGCCCGATTCTGCCCACGTCTGGATGATAAATGTTGCTTCGATGTGGTTGGTGAGTAGCACTCCTGACCAAGCCTTTCGCCGTAGTGCTAGTGCGATCGGCGTTTGAGAAATCCAAGTCTTAGTAGCGGAATATCTGCTGATAAGAATCTGTGAGAGCAACGGTGAAGGATTCGGCCTAGTCTTGTAGATCGGCGAAAGTGCTACAAGTGAGCTGGTGGATCGAACAGGATGATAATGTCGAGTAGGATCGGTATGGGTGTAGACGTGGATGGATGTAGTGAAGATGATGTTGTTCGAAAGTAGAGTGTCACGATTGTGGAGAAATGGTGACGATGTGTTGCGGCTCGCCAAATCGCGCGCTGTTGCTGCTCTGAGCCTAGAGCCTGCCACAACTCAAGCTTGACCCTGGCTCTTTGTCTCTTTAGCCGATCTGTCGAGAGCAAGGGCCAAGGATCAGACAGCGAGGGTCCTAATTTTCAGACTTTGCTGAGCTCGTGTGCTGCTGTGCTGCTGTGCTAGATTTCGCCATTTTCAACGCTTTCGAACTGGGCCAAGCTGTGTTTAGGTGGAGGATTGAGCGTCTTTAAGGTCCGCGCCCAGAGCGCTGTGACGCGCTACGCACAATGATGACTGCTGCCTTGCAATTTTTGTTCTATTTGTCAGAGCGATGTTGACCAACATGGCTGTTTGTTAGTCTCCGCGGTCGATGTCTTTGCTACAAGGCCATGCAGTGACAAGCTCAACGGCGCACCCTTTTTTTACTGATTGCTCGTCGTTCTGCAATTCGCGTTGCCCTCTGAGCCGCAGCTCTGCGTGAGTAGCCATCGCTGTGTGATCAGTGCGACAGTCCGATGTTTACCTGGGGATCAAGGGGGGATCGATCAGAGAGATGCCATATCAAAGACGACGGCGATGTCTTGGCTATATGGCAGGAGTGCTCTGGGGAGATCTGAGAGGCGGAACAATATCGGAACGAAATCCTACTCTCAGTCGGGCCACAAAGTGATGCGAAGATTCACAAGTGTGATAAGATGTACCTTCCCTCTGTCCGGTAAGTTAGTAGCACCCAGGGTGCTGTCAAAATCGAGTTCTGACATGCGTTTCGTCCGCTTTCGGGTCGGTGTCTTGACAGGCGCTTTCTCGCTGCAATTCACAATCACATCTTATCAGTGAGGAATTTCTCCGCCTTCGTCTCGTCATCATCACACCCTACTACACTCTTCGGCTCGAGTCACAACGACCTCTGATCGCAATTCACGTCCCGTTGAGTCAGTATCATTGCCTTGACTTACCCAGAACAGGCTGCGCATAAAAAGATAAAATCACACGTAAACCGGCGGAAGAAGCGTCGCGATCAAGTAGGAAAGAAGACAGCAAGAACGCGATCATGGTAGGACTACCATCTACATCACGAGCAATGCTGCGAACACCCCTGCGTAGAGGTCTTGCGACTGCAGCAAGTGTCGAGACCATACGACCCCTTATCACTTCCCTCCCACCACGAGCCAAGTACCCGCACAAGCAACCCGAGCTCACCGTCGACCACCTCGTCGTAGGCGGAGGCGTCGTAGGCCTTTCCATTGCTGCTGCACTCGCCGCCCGTTGGCCCGAAAAGACCACCTACCTTGTGGAGCGCAACAAGTCTTTTGGCGAGGAAACAAGCTCGCGCAATAGCGAAGTCATTCATGCCGGTCTCTACTACCCTGCCGATTCGCTCAAGACCCAGCTTTGCTTGCGCGGGCGCGAGCTCATGTACCAGCGCTGTCAGGAGCAGGACATTGGTCACAAACGGACCAAGAAGCTTGTCGTTGGTGCCGACTTTGCAAAAGGGTATCTCGAAAAGGTGCAGTCCCATTGCCATGCTTTAGGACCTTTGGCACCACCCACACGTCTGATCACGGGACAGGAGGCAAGAGAGCTCGAGCCGCACCTTTCAGACGAGATTGCATGGGCACTGCTGTCCGAGCGGACAGGTATCGTAAGCAGTCACGAGCTCATGGCAAGCCTCGAACGCGAGCTGCTCGAGGCAGACAACGCCGAGATCGTCTACGATACCAAGGTGGTCCGTGTTGACCCTAATCAACCTGATGCAAGTGTTGTCAACAGCAAGCGCGGAACTGATGGCTCCCAAGATGGTTGGGTCGTTCAAACCATCACTTCCGAGTCCAGCTCCTCCTCTCCTCAAGACGCCGACGCTCTGCTTGCCAAAGTCGTCATCAACTCGTCTGGCCTGAATGGGCCGATGGTGCTCAATTCATTGCTCTCCGAGCTCGGCTCGCGAGAGGACCCCATTCCGATGTACTACTCAAAGGGCAACTACGCTTCGTATAAAGGCAAAGGCGCTGACGGTATCAAGCACCTAATCTACCCGGTCCCCGATACACGCAACAAGGGCACTCATGCACACACTTCTCTCGGTACTCATCTCACCCTCGACCTCGACGGCAATATCCGCTTTGGTCCCGATACGGAATGGATCTCACCGCCCGCCTCCCCTTCTTCGAACGGCGAAGACGCTCAAGACGCAATCGACTTTTGGAAACGCTCGCTCACAGTTTCCGAATCCCGACTCGAGACCATGTACCATCAGATCACCGAATACCTGCCCAACATTGACAAAGCCGGTCTCGCCCCCGACTACGCCGGCTTCCGACCGAAACTCATCGGCCCCGATCAAAAAGCCTTCATGGACTTCCAATTGCTCTGGCACAACTCTGCCGACCTGACATCGCAGAAGCTCTGGCAACGTGCACCTGGATTGCCTACGCCTAGTACGAGCTGCGTCTCACCAGCCAACAAGAGCAGTGTAGACAGGGTGCAAGGCGGAGCGATGATAAGCTTGCTAGGTATCGAAAGTCCGGGTTTGACATCGAGCTTGGCGATTGGAGAGATGGTGAGGGATATTGTGGCGAATGCGTTCTACGGTGAAGATCCGAAAAAGAAGGTCAGCTCGAATAAGGGCGCTAGGAACGAAGACAATGCTCATCATCTAGATGCTTGGGCATAGACCGGCATCGAGCCTCCCACTGTTGCAATGCGATCAGTCTGAAACCCTGCCGACGAGTCCTAAAGTCACGTCTGTGCGTGAATTCAGTCCCAACGTCCATTGTCGAAAGGCTACTGTTGGCAAAAAAGTTATTACATTTTGATGATGAGAGCGCCTAATGTTCTGGCTGAAGGGACAGGTATGCAGTCATGAGTGTTGCTTGGGATGATAAAGAGTCGATCGTTCAACGCCTTCTCGTAGTGTTCGAACGCTGAATGCGCATTTACTCGAGCTCGACGGTACCACCAGCGGCCTCAATAGCGGTCTTGAGCTTCTCGGCATCCTCCTTGTTAAGGCCTTCCTTCAGGACCTGAGGTGTCGACTCGACGAACTTCTTTGCCTCGACCAAGTTCCTGATTTGCAGCAAAACAACATCGTTAGATGAAAGAACGGGAAGAAGTGGGTCAATACATGTCGATGCGGTCAACGCCGTGGTCTGTCCGTCTCATCAAAGCGATAGAGGCATGGTGGGGGTCAAAGGGTTGAAAGATGAAACGTACATTGTAGAGTTGACAGCCTTGACCTCCCTGATAACTTTGGCTTTTGCGGTGGGGTCCTTGAGACCTGTCAATTTGAGTGTGAAGACGGTCTTCTCCTTAGGCTTTGCAGCTTCTTCCGCAGCGGCATCCTCTGCGCCACCAGCGGCAGCACCTGTAGCAGCAGGAGCGGCCGAGGCGGCAGGCATAGCAATTTCAGTAATGTTTAACCTCGTCTTCAGATGCGAAACCAAATCAGCTGCTTCCAAGAGGGTAAGCTTTTCAATTTGATCGACAATGTTGGAGATCTTGGTGTCCACGGCAGCAGCAGGAGCGGCGGCATTACGAACAGAAGTGCTGGTGGAAAGAGCTCGTACGGCAACAGGTGCGAATCGAAGAGCCGAACGACGAGTGCTGGTAGACAACAGTGTACGCGAAGACGAAGCAACAGCGCTACCAAAAGTGGACATCATCTTGGCGATTCAAAGATGGACTTGTGTGAAAGTGATGTGGTGATGGTGTCTGGAAGATGGAGGTGTACAAGATCAGACGGTAACGGCGACGACGGGAGCAACGATATTGAAAGTTGGATCATCAAATCTGCAAGAGTCTTCTTCTCGCGGCTCCTTCTCAGCGGCCGATTAAATCGCCTAAAGTCGGGATTGGAGCTCTTGCGAAAAGGCAATTTTTGTTTTTTCTTTTCTTCTTGAAGCTCTCACCTGGTCTCAGGTCACGCACCCTTGCCTTTATGTTACACTCGCACGAGAAGCATCATCAGCCTCTTTCCTGTCGATTGCACACCTTCATTGCGCTTGACTAGCTCAATCTCAATCCTGCTTTGACAAACATCACATGCATAGCTGAAAACAATGGTAAGCGTGAAAGAACTTGCATTTCGTTCCAACACTAGCGAGAGAAAGACACTAGCAAACCCATTTGGGCACGCTGAACAAGTCAAGTCTCGCCGAAAGTAAATCAAACGCAACCTTGGGGAACGGGGCTTAGGCAGCAACGCCAACGGCAGACTTGGCTTTAGCAGCATGAGCAGCGCCAACGAAACCATTGTCATGGACACTAGCCTTGAGTTCGTCAAGTCCAAGAAGCTTGTCGGTCCAGAGAGGGTTCTCGCGGGCCGTCTTCTCAGAAGCCTTGAACAGATCAGCCATGGCGTCCTGACCGTCAGGAATGGCCCTGAGGTCGTCGACGGTGCGCAGGCCAAGCTGCTTCCAGATCTCGGTGAGAGCGTACACGAGGTGGTCAACGTCAGCCGAGGTGTGACCAGGGGTGGGCGTCACACGCAGCCTCTCAAGACCTCTGGCAACGGTAGGGAAGTTGATGGGCTGAACGTAGCAGCCAAACTCTTCGAGCAACATGTCACTGGCAGCCTTGGCCTTAGAAGCGTCACCGACGAGGACAGGCACAATGTGCGAAGGGTTGTGCTGGAGAGGGATACCAGCAGCGATGAGCTTGTCCTTGGTCTCGCGAGTGCGGACTTGCTGGAGGATACGCGAGTCGTTGGACGACATGAGCACCTCGATGGCCTTGTTGGCACCCGTGAGGACCGAAGGAGGGAGCGTGGTGGAGAAGATGAACTGAGGAGCAAAGCAACGGATCAAGTCGACAAAGCGGTTCGAGCCGGCAATGTAACCACCAACGTTACCGTAAGCCTTGCCGAGGGTACCAGTGATGATGTCGATACGATCCATGATGCTGCCCTTGAGAAGACCGGGCTTGTGACCCTGAGCGACTTGAGCATCCCAGTCGAGGTGCTCAGCGACACCAGCACCACGAGGACCGTACATGCCGACAGCGTGGACTTCGTCGAGGAAAGTGATGGCGCCGTACTTTTCAGCGAGCTCGATGGTCTTCTCGATGGGACCAACGGTTCCGCACATGGAGTAGACCGATTCGAAAGCGATGATCTTGGGCACATCGACGGGGATAGCCTGGAGCTTGGCTTCGAGATCAGCCATATCGTTGTGCTGGTAGATGACTTTCTTGGCGCCCGAATGCTTGATGCCCTGAATCATGGAAGCGTGGTTGGAAGCATCCGAGAAAATGACACAATTGGGAAGCTTAGAGCCCAAAATGGTGAGAGTAGCGTCGTTGGCGGCGTAGCACGAGCCAAAGACGAGAGCAGCATCCTTGCGGTGAAGCTGGGCGATGGTCTGCTCGACGGTCTCGACGTGTCGATTGTGGCCGGCAATGTTGCGTGTACCACCAGCACCGGCGCCGTACTTGTCCAAAGTTTCCTTCATGGCCTCGAGAACAGCAGGGTGGCGGCTCATGTTCTGGTAGTCGTTTGCGCACCAAACGGTGATCTCGTCGGCCTCGGCAGACAAATGACCCTTGGGAGCATTTCCGGCAAGACGATTGATGTTGTTGAAGTAGCGGTACGACTTGTCGGCGTGCTTAGCCTGGAGCTGATCGTGGTAGAAGCGCTCGTAATGGAAGCCAGGCCGTTCGAGGGGCTCAGGCTCGGGGTGTACACCGAGACCGGAACCAGGAGTGCGGACCTGCTTCTTGATGCTCTTCCTACGCTGCGACTGGGGCAGAGAGTCGGTGGCAGAAGCGGCAGCAGCCGCCTCTGCAAGCTTGCGAGCATGAGGACATTTGTCGACGTTGGACTGGTCGGCGAGGCTGATGCCTTCCTTGGCGTGAAGACGCTGAATGTCGTCAGGCTGAGCAACGGCAGCACGAGCAGCCTCGGATCGCGAGACGTAGGATCGAATCTGCTGAGCAGCGCCTCCGTTCATTTGGTTGGAGAAGGGGCAACCAGCAGCGGCGCCGGCGGCAGGCTTGGCGGCGTTGGCGAAGAAAGAGCTACCGGAAGCGCCAAAGGTGGGCACAAAAGTATTGGCGGCAGCACCGCTAGTCTGCTCAGCCTTGATGGCGAGGCTCTGGCTCATGACAGGACATTGCTGAGCCTGGTTGACGAGACGAGTAGGTCCACCAGGGTGCATGACGGTGGTCGACATTTGGCGAAGCTGAGGCATCGAGACTCGACCCATGTACGGGCAAGCCATCTTGATCTGCCTGAGAGGGCAGGCAAGGCTTCGATCCATGATGGCGATTGCGAAAGAAGCGATATTTGAAGAGAACAATAGGTGTGAGAAGAAGAGGAAAGGTCCTGCTGGAGAAACAGCAGATATGATGAGATGGTGAAAGGAAAGAAGAGGTAGGTTGATGGCTAAGTCGTCGAGAATGATGTTGAATAGCGGAGACTGAGGGCGTGGCGGAGGACAAAAGCGAGCTGTCGGATTGGCCGAGGGGCAAATCGTAGAAATTGTGAAATCGGATTTCTTCCTTCTGGGAGCTACAGTGTCAATCAAGCAGATCGGCACTTGTCCGGTTCCTGTAGCCTCAATCAGAAAGCAGGACAAAACCAACCGCGGCGAGTCGGCTTCTCTAACAATTTACAGCACCTCCTTACAGCAGAAGCTCACTTTCTTCGGAAATTGCGCGATTTTGTAAGGCAGAGACCGACCTGCAGCCATTTTCTGAGCACAGAGTGGGAATGGGAACCGCCGTTTAGATTTTGGATGAAAAGACCCTTTTTTTCGCATTTTCGCAGTTCCGCATTTTCGTCGGTCGCTGCTCTAGCTTACTTACCCCAAGTTTGGAAGTCAAGATCAAGCGAAAAAGCAATCTTAGGCAAGCCAGGCAAAAGTAAAACACACCAAGATTGGCGGCAAACCCTGTCCATCGCTTATGCTTTCACTCCGAGACACGAGGCCACGCGCTCTGCTAAGCAACGCTGCAATGCTCAGAAAAGGCCCGTCTTCCCATCTAGTTTACAGTCGTCTGCTTGGCATAGCGTCTTATGTCTTCAGCTTGGTGTGCAGTGAACCAGCTTTGCAGTAAGGTCGATTGCCAGAGTATCAGCATGTCTTGCGAGTACCTTGTCACGCCATCGTATCGCTATGCAAACATAGCCGAGTTCAAAGGCTCCGTCTTTCGCGTGGATCTACACGTACGAATTGCAACCGGATGCGTTTGTGAGGGATGAAGATTTCACATCTTGAGATAGCAAAAAACGCAGCTGCTATCTTCCTCCTTTCATCAGCTTCAACAGGCTACAGTAGTCCGCATCCATTCCACAAACAAGCACATGCCAACTCGTTCCAGATTGAGAGCGGTGATTCGATTGTCATGAATGTACAGCTTCGCCATCGAGAGCTCAATTGTCGAGCCGGCGGCGTTTGGCAGCAAAGGCTAGCCAATCTACCGACTTAGCTTTGTTGAGCGTTCTTTCAAAGTGCAACGATTAGCAGACAGCTTTAGGCCTCGCCCGCCTCCTTGGGCTTCGAAATGACCTGGATGCCGCCTGTTACAGTTGATATATCGCCATTCATGATCGTAGTGGCGCGTCAATAGTCGCAGGGCATTGGTCGAGTGCAGCCAGGGGACCGTTGTAGTATGCAGTCGAGCGAATCGACAAGGCAAGAGTTGAAGATCATAAGAAAGCGTCAGAGGTCAGACGCGGCATCTTCTCCACTTTTCTTCATAACGTCGGTCTCGCATATCAAACTTACGGTGCAGAGCGAGCAAAGTGTCCCTTGCAGGTTGACCATCCTCCGCTGGACTCCTCTCGATCCTGAATTCAGCGTCTACCAAAACTCGGTATCCCTTCTTGATGTTCTTCATCCTGTCCACACCTCGGTCGCCAAAAACGTAGAATCGGTGGTACGAGGTGGTCGTAGGGGCACGTTCGCCGTCTTCAGCGGGTCCAGTAGGCGGGTCCGAGGTGGCGACGGTGTAACGGACGTAATCTTTGCCGTTCTTGGTCGATTTGAGTTCGGGGTCAGCGGCGAGACGACCAAGCACTTGCATACGAGCAAGATCGGATCGGATGGCCGAGGTGGAGAGCATCTGCGGGGAGTCAAGTCCAGCAATGTACACGCGAACACGATACGAAAGAGAGGTGGTTTCAGTAAACAGTGTGCTCCAGCAACGAAGACAACAACGGACAGAATGCGAGATCGCATACTTACACGAGCTCCACCCAAGAGAGTCTGTCTTGTCGAGTTGAGTGCCAACATTGTGCTATGGAATCGAGGTGGTATCGATATAGATGGTGATGCGAAAGCAGGTAGCCGCGACACGACTAGACCAACACTTGTAGCTTGGAGGCGATTTTAGAGCTCAGTTTCCGTGCTGCTCTGTCGATCCCGCTTCCGTGCGCGCACCATGGGCAAGAAAAAGTGTAGAAAGGGCCAGTGCGCCGCGCGCACAAGGAAACAAACGCGGAAACAAAGGGTTCAGCAGTGCCACACAGCTGTAGCACCACACGCGCATGCAATTTACACAAGAACACACACGCGTTGCTCATGCATTGCGTTCTCCTTCGTAGAGCTCAACTTGGGAATGCCGATGAATTTTGACGCATCTGTGAACCCACTTTTGGGAGGCCACTCCATAGAAGGCACTTGACCAGTCAATCCAAAAGACTCTGCAGACATTTTGGCCCCTTGATTCTGGTAAAGAAACTCCATAGCACCGACATCAATGGAACGCTGTCTAGGGCCAGACTTAGCTAATTGAGTGAAGTTAAGCAGCTGGACCATTGAGACACTCACTCAATTGAGAGATCAAATCTATCTTCCTTTACAATATGCATTAACATTGATTCACTGCCAACTGGGTAGCCTGTGGATCACCTGCGCATCATTGATCGGATTTTTCAAAACACCTTGACTCCAATTTGCTCTGACTGCGATGCAACTCTGTTTTAGATACCGGCGGAAACAGACAAGGGTCCATTGTTCCAACGGAGATCCTTGTTTCATGCTTTGCGGCAATAGCTCGCTTGGCATTTGCTGAGCTTCGTACCTTACTGGCATTGCAACACCAGTCCTTGCATAAGTCTCGTCTTCCTCGTTCGCAGCAAGAAAAGTCCGAGCGCTCACCTTTCTCTTCCCAGCTTTGCAAGACCTATATAGACGGGCATCAACGCCACGATCCCGTGTGACAACACCATCTTTGATTCTCGCAACACCAAAGCAGATCGTTCCTCCATACATCTTCTCCGAGCCCTCGGTACTCTCATTTGTCGTAGTTGAGCTCGAGACTCAAGCAACAATGACCGCAGCGAAGAAGCTACTCACGGTGTTCGGTGCCACCGGTCAGCAAGGAGGCAGTGTCATTCGCACAGTCCTCGAGAGCTCTGCTCTTAGCGCCAAGTACTCCCTTCGTGGCATTACGCGCGATCCTTCCAAACCCGCGGCGGAGGCGTTAGCAAGGCAGGGCGTCGATGTCGTGCAAGCTGATCTCGACGATCCTTCCTCGCTAACCAAGGCGCTTAAAGATTCTTACGGCGTCTTTCTCGTGACCAACTTCTGGGAAACAAAAGATGCGGCCAAGGAGACTCAGCAGGGCAAGAACATTGTCGATGCATCCGTCTCTACCGGAGTCGAGCATCTTGTCCTCTCGACCCTCCATAGCACTGAGAAGCTCACAAACGGTGCCATTAGCAATCCTCACTTTGAGAGCAAGGCTGCGATTGACGACTACGCAAAGATCACGGCAGCCAACAAGCTTATCATCTCCTACTTGCACGCATCGGCTTATCTCCAGAACTTTCGTAACATGATGCAAAAGGGCGAGGACGGGAGTTACTCTATCAATCTCCCCCTCGCTCCAGCTACTCGGATCCCATTGCTTGACGTTCAGGCCGATTTGGGCAAGTATGTTACGGGCCTATTTGAAGCCGGTCAATCTGCAAATGGGAAGACAATCCAGGGCGTCAGCTTATGGATCGATCTGCAGAGCTTTTGCGATCAGCTCTCTAGTGTTTTGGGCAAGAAAGTCGTCTACAAACAGCTTCCTTTCGACGTTTACAAACGCCTTCTACCCGCATTCATTGCGGAAGAACTCACAAAGTCCTGGCGGCTCAATGAAGACTACAGCTACTACGGTAAGGACGCCGAGAGTAAGCAGCCTCAGAGCGATAAATTCTTTCTCGAGGGCGAGAGGCACGCCACTGTCAGCTCGTGGGGCTCCACACTGCAGCTTTGATGTCGTATGTTACATGTGCTATAGCCGCCTATCTTCTGTATGCGAAATTCAATTATGGCTTTACTTGGGGGCTGGTCTGTTCGTTGTCTGTAATGAACCTTCCATGCTACGACCGAAAAGTTCGTAGTCGGCCCTTAATGCTGAGCTTGTGCTGCGCAAGCCCGTCGTCGCCTGCCTGAGCACGTCCATGGCACCCTATCTGGTGGGCACTCGAACATTTCATCCCTGCGTCGTTCGACCGGCTGAGGCCTCGTTCCGTGGCAACCTCATTCGGGAGGGAACTCGCCGGTCAAGCTGTGACTCGCGTTTGCCGGCCCTTCATCTCTCACGACAATTTGCCAGTTCGCGCAATGACAGCTAGCAACATCGTCGTTGTGGCGGAGGCCTCAGTGGTCTCTACCTCGCGCACAAGATCCTGCAAATTCGTTCCTTCAATGTTTCTTTGCTCGAACGAGGTTAGCGGGGCATCCCAGCGAGCATGAGACACAGACATCAACGGGAACAATGCTGGGTCAGCATACCGATAAGTTAGTTCGTGAAGTTGATCGGGGCTACGTCTAATTGTTACTGTTACGATTGCGAGGAATCACTTTTCCTTCAACTCAATCTCCTCAGCCGGTTGTTGCGGTCGTTGTGCCGCTGCTGGCCTCTGATCCTGCAAGATGGCCGGTGTAGGGATCGGCTGCGAGAAGTGACTTCTCAATTGTTCATCCGCCAACCTGTGCACCTCCCTGCCCACGGCTTTCGTTACACTTACCAGCGGTCCACCCAAGTTCAACTTGTACACCACATAGGCACTCGCAATGAGCACCAACAAGAATGCAAAGTAGACCGGACTGCTGATGACCGCCATAAACTCGTTCCAACCCAACACAACCATGACACCGTACATCCAAACGGGGATCTGAGCGATCGAGGAAACCGTCGAACGTTTGGCTTCGACGTAAAGTGCGTCGGCTTCCTTGCGGAACCGGTTCGATATTTCGGTCTTGCGCGATTCCGAGAAGACGGTAAGCGTAGAGGGGAAGTCGAATTCCTCTTCTTCGCCGGCAGAGACAGCGGACTGGGAAGTAGGATCATCGGAAGAAGATGGGAGTGTGATGGAGAGCGATTCGTCGACAGGCGCAATCTTGGCATAGAGCGGGATGAGAGACAGAGTCTCATCGCGAGCTTTGCGGAAGGCCAAGTCAATGTCATCCTCTGGCTTCCATACCCTCGGTACACCAGCATCGTCGTATCTGAAACGATCCTCGAAGCTGTTGCGAAGTTTGGCTGCGAGAACAGTATCGGCGGTCTGCTCGTCAATTTTGGCGCGCAGACTCAACCAGCTCTTCCTACGCAGAGCCAACAATGCTGACTGGTTCTCCTCTTCCGTGCAGTTGAAGCTCTTTGCCTTGCGCAGGTAGTTTGCCTCAGCTTGTTCCAAGGTGGAGCGGAAAGCAATGAGGATGGTATCCCACATGTCGGGCTTGGGATTGTTGAGCGCCATCTCGACAGGTTCGGCAATGTTCTTCTTGAAGGTGCGCTCGATCAGCAAGACCATCTTCTTGGTCTCCTCAACACGCATAGTGTCGGAGATGGTCTGAATCTCGGTGTCAAGCTGCGTTACCTCTTCGTCGATCGTCCAGTCCGTATCCGCAAGCAGCACTGCTTGAGCGCCAGTCGTGAATTTGGTGAGGGCAGCCGACTTCTCACTCGACACGACTTGACCAAAGTCATAGTTGATTTCGCTGCGCATGCGTTCGAGCACATTGCGCTTGAAGGAGGCAAGAATGTGACGATGGAGGTTCTTGAGTTGACCAAGGAAGAAGGGCGAGAGAGACGAGTTGAGCTTCTCTAGCAGATCATGACGTTTGCGCTTGTACACTTCTTGATGGTACCGGCTTGCATCGCGGTCGAACTTGGCAAGCGCGGTAGTGCGGTGCAAAGCCATATCAGCTCCTAGGGTTTCAAGGATAGAGCCACCTTCAATGTGTTTGCGGAAGTCCTTGATGAGAGTGGCAAAGTGACCAAACGCGGCGTTGGCAATCTCATCACAACGGAATTGAGCGAGCAACTCCTGCTGAGTGGGTAAATCGAGATCCTTGTTGGTCATGACTTGTTCCCAGATCGATCCGAGGTAATGTGGCAGACCGTCTGCCGGGATGCGTTTGTGGTATTCGGTCTTAAAGACAAATTGCGGGTCCTTAGGATCAACGAATCGATTGCGCAACTTGTCGACAGCCTTGTCGAACTCGGCAGGTTGAAGGATCTTGTGCGGGAGGGTGGTGAACATAAAGTCAAAGAAGTCGGTAATCTGCGATGATTCGAGACCTTCTGGCTTGGACAGACCGTGCCAGATCTTGCTGAGATCAGCCATGATAGTCGCAGAAAGGTTCTCGAGAGGTGTAACACCAATGTGATCACGAATGACGAAAAAGAGCAAGGTCTTGTCTTTGGCACCGGCCGTCTTAGCTTTGCTAGCTTGGAAGAGACCGAGGTTGACTTCAAAGACCGTCTTTAGAAGACCCATGTTAGCACCTTGGTAGAGACCGACCTGGTGTTCCCAGAGGTTGACGATGAGGACTTCAGCCGAAGCCATGGAGAAGAGAGCCGATTTGCGTTCAAAGTCCTGATCCTCGCCACGTTCACGACCGTCTGTACCCTCTACGTCCATGACGAGAACGTTCATCTTGAGACCCTTGCACATCCAGATACCCTTCGTAGTCTGCTGACGAGCGGATTCACTCATGACATCAAAGTTGGTTCCAAAGAGCTTGTTAAGTAGAGTAGATTTGCCGGTGGATTGCGAACCAAGGACGGCGCAAAGATCGTAACCAAAACCAGCGTCTGCAAGACCCCAGTTTTCGAGGTGAGGCCCAAACTCGGCATTGTTGAACTTTTGATCTTCATCGATGAGTTGCATGCGCCCGGTGATAGCGGCGCTCGTCTGAGCCACAGAAAAGGCATGATTAGGAGCAGGAGCAGTAGCTATTGGTTTGACGCCGGGGACGGTTGCCAGTACACTCGCGGCGGGTGTTGGAACGGTGGAAGAAGGAATTGAGGTCGAGGAAGTTCCGTCGATAGTAGTGGTAGCGGCTGAAGGAGAACGTGCGGAGGCACCATTGGTTGCGGCGCCGTTGGTTGCTGATGTAGTTGCAGTGATGGGATCCTCGGCAAGTGCTTGACTCTGAGCAGCATGTGCCTGTTGCAGCTCCTTCTCGTGCTGAGCCAGAAGCTGCTTGGCATTGTCGACGTTCATCTCCATTGTGGCGGTATTGCGTCAGCTGATGTGGATCGATATGAGTGGGGGATCCGATGATTTAGCGAGGGGATGAGTCCGATACAATGTCTCTGGGGCGAGTCTCAGTCCTGAAAGGAAGACTGCGGTGAGGCGTAGCGAGTGCAGGATCCGACTCGAAGGGACCAGGAGACAGCGCAAGCAATGGAATACCAGCGCTTCGATCGTAGGTACGGGCCAATGGTGTGTGATGGTTGGAGAGATGGAGGTGATCAAGCAAGCGACACTCACACTGTGTGTGAGAGACAAAAAGTTAGGAGCTGCATGCGATTGAGTGCTGTAAGTAATGAGCGGCTCAACCGACACGTCTCGGATTTCACGCTGGAATCATGCCTTTTGGCCTGTTTGTGCCTTTGTTTGCTCAACCCCACGAAATTTGTAGTCACAGCACACACACACACACACACACACACACACACACACACACACACACACACATACTTAAGCACTTGACCGAGAACCGTGCGCGAGCGAGTGTTGTTCTTTTTTTTGATCCGCAGCGCAGACTTGCTCAAATCAATACTGCAGTGCACCCAGAGTCATTGTTGATCACAAACGGGAAGAGAGCGGTGCTTCATACCAAAGAAGGACGCTCTCTGGAACATGGTCATGCCTCGAGCAAGCGTAAGCTGGTCTCCGATATGCATGAGGAAGCGATGCCAAATTGAAGCGGGCATACGATGACGCTCTTGTGTTGGCCTTTCACGAGAGCAGAGTCGGAGTCGTGAATTGTCTAATAATAATATGCCTGATCCTCTGTCCGAAATGTGTCGCGAAAGCAAGCCTGGACAGTAACCAGTCGCTATTTTGACACATTTCACCAGGTCCCTCTTGCGAAAGGCACAAAGTGTTAGACTCACTATATCTAGCATTCAAAAACGATGAAACGCAAATACATACAATCTTGGGATCACAGAACAACGATGGTTTGTAATCATTGCAGAGCGTCGAATACAAATTGAACAACAGCTAGAAGAAAGGGCGAACCGAACCCAAAAGGCGGGGTCAAAGCTGCGGAAGAAGCTGCGTGACATCTCGTTCTTCTGATCGGGCTTCGCACGTCCTTTTGCCTTTCTTCTTGGTTCGAAGAAACACAAATCGAGCAACATAACATTGACTTGATGCTTGCTTTGACATTCTATTCGCCTACGAGGCGCTGGCGGCGAGTGTGTAGACACAAATGTAGTGCTATGTGCCGCATGCGATTCGAATCAGTACAGCAAGGAGAAGAAGAAGGAGCAAGATCCAATGACTGGGATTGATTGGTGGAATCAGGCGCAGACCAACACTTTTGCGATCTTGGCTGGCTGAGTGCACAGTGTGCGTCTTTGTGTTTGTTCGGTGGATTCCGACGCTTTCTTCCAACTTCGCGCCCGCTGCGCAAGCTTAAGCTCAGAAATTGACCGTGTGACCTTTGTGACCTCTGAGTGTGTGTGTGTGTGTCTGTGAGAAGCCAATCGGCTCCTCCACCCGCGCACAGTCATTCCATCGGCTCATCCTTCTTCTTCTTCCTCTCCTCCTCCTTCTCATCATCATCGCCCCGCTTCGCTTCACTTGTCACTCTTCACTTCTCTTACTCTTTGCACGCCATCGCAAGATTTACAGCAAGGCGTAGCTTTCTCTCTTATCTCTCTCATCTCTCTCATTCTCCTTTCTTCTTTGGTCCACCGCATCGTCACCACTCGATTTCGAGTTCATCATACAAAAAAAAATGTCGGCTGTCACTGCTAGCAACGCCGCTGCCGCCAATGGCGCCTCTTCTTCCAACACAAACGCAGCATCTTCCTCCGTCGTCCCTGCCAACGCCAACTCCAATGCTCCAGCACCCAAACCCGCCGTCCAGCCTTCCGAGGTCGGTTGGCTCTTTGTCACTCAGTACTACACCTTCCTCAACCAGAACCCAGGTCGTCTTCACTGCTTCTTCACCAAAAAGTCTACCATGATCCACGGTACCGAGCAGGAGGAGACACAGCCTTGCTTCGGTCAGCAGCAGATTCACGACAAGATCACTAGCCTCAACTTCCAGGACGCCAAGGTCTTTGTCTCCAACGTCGACACTCAGAGCTCGGCTTCCGGTGGGATCTTGGTTCAGGTGCTCGGTGAGCTTTCCAACAACGGCGCTGGCTGGAAGAAGTTCGCTCAGACCTTCTTCCTTGCTGAGCAGCCCAACGGATACTTCGTTCTCAACGACATCTTCAGGTATTTGAAGGACGACGACGAGATTGAGGCCGAGGCTGAGGCTGTCGACGAGGCCATTCAGGATGAGATTGACGAAGCCGACAAGGCTGGTGTCGAGGTGCCTCACCAGCTCGAGGTCAACAACATTGGAAATGCCAACGCTGTCCCTCACCTCCCTTCCACTTCTTCCTCCTCCTCGACTCCCGCTGCCAGCAAGGCCATCGAGCCCGCTTCCGACAACGAGGGCAAGTCTACCGCTCAAGTTGCTGCTCCTGCTGCTGATGCCGAAACTGCCACTACTCCTGCTGCCGTCCCCGAGGCTGTTGCTACTTCCACCGCGGCTGAGCCTACCAAGGCTGATGCTGACCAGGTCGGTGTTGACAAGAAGGTCACCGCTGTTGCCGCTCAAGAGGCTCCCAAGGGCGCTGCTCAGGACGCCGCTGCAGCTGCCAAGACCGAGACTGCCGCGGCTGCCACTGCCACCGCTCCTGCTGCCGCTGCCGCTCCTGCTCCTGCTCCTGCTCCTGCTCCTGCTCCTGCTCAGCCTACTGGTCCTCCCAAGCCCAGGACCTGGGCCACCCTTGCTGCTTCCGACGCTACTCGATGGGGATCCAACGTATCTACCGAGGCCAAGGGCGTTTCTTCTTCCCGCGCTGCTGCTAACACCGCTGCTCCTAAGCCCGCCGGTGCCGCCCCTACCGGTGCCAAGCCTGCGCCTGCTAGCACTAACGCTGCAGGCGCTGCCAACGCTTCTCCCTCGGTTTACATCAAGAACGTCGTAGCTGACCAGGTCAACGAGGCTTCCCTTCGTCAGGCTCTCGAGGCTTTCGGAACCGTCAAGGACGTCCAAATCATTGCTGCTCGCTCGTGCGCTTTTGCCGAGTTCACAAGCGTCGATGGAGCTCGCAAGGCTGCCGCCAAGGGCCAGGTTGCAGTGGGCAAG
>JAXQGJ010000218.1:0-24084 GCA_037039655.1 Pseudozyma sp. M118-08B | reverse complement strand
CCTGGAGAATCTACTGGTGTTTGAGTAGGATCTACAACAGGTCCGTTTTGATTATTATTGTGTAGTTTGCATCCTATCTCCTATGGAAGAATAGCAGCTTCACATCGGAAAGTCCGGCAAGGCTCTCTCGGAACATCCCGATCACGCCTCTGGCCCACTCTCTCTCCATTGCGAGAAGCTTTCTCAAGTACGCAGTCCATAGGAATGCCAAGGCAATGGATGATCGGCATGATGTCTTGCTCTCCGCGGACCACTGAGCAGATTGCTCCCAAGAACTTTCAAGGTTTGCTACCTTTTGTAGCCTTTCTGATCCTGTGAACTGGGATGTGAGACTCTTGTCTTTATCGGATGCAGCATCCCAACGTGGTCGCACGAAAGCTGAGTTACGACTGCCGGAGCTGCCGATACCTTCATGGCCTGCCGTAGCCTGCCAAGACCTTGTCGATCCGTCCCAATCCGAAGTGCGATCGGAACGTGCGATAAAACAGCGTTCGATGTGGCTCGCTCTCGTCCGCTTGTTCTTCCTGTATAGGCATTTGGCTTCTGCTAGGCTCCGACCCGGTCGATGGAAGCAGATTCTGTGCGCCGCGGAAGCATCGAAGCATCGGTCAACAGTCTCCTGCAGAAGCGGGTGATATTTTGATGCCTCCTTTTTTGGCCGCATTTTTTCGAGCTCAACCCTTCTGGAAGCTGTTTCAGTGTGTTCCACCAAAAAAAGGAACAAAGCGGCTGTTGGTACCCGTGTTGCTGCAGCAGCAGAAGCAAGAAATGTAGACTTTCATTAATTATGACCCCTTCCGTAACCACATGTTTGCCAGCGGGATATACAGCAAGCATGCTGTACCGATATACATGCTTCCGACCGACATGGAGCGGTCAAATGCTCAGTATATTACATATGAAGGTATTCCTCAGCTGCGAACAGCATGTCTGGATCGCGCGGCTGGAGAGCTTGTGAACCGGCCCGTAAACCCACCTCTCTGCGATTCTAGGCGAGGTAAAGTTACATCGTCAGACGCGCTGCACGTTTTTCTCACACACGAGCAGCATCTCCGCGTGAATTTCCCCTCTCTTTCTCTTAGCGTCTCTTTGCCGGGATCGAGCTGTGGCTTGAGGCACAAAGACAGAGAGAAGGGAGAGAGGAGCGAAAGCACGAGCAAAAGGGTTCAAAGGGTCACGAGAACCGCTGCAATGTCACCTTGACAATCACATCGCAGTTCTCAGCCTTGCACACTTGCGTGTAGGAGGAGCAATCGGCTCGCATCCGATCATCGAGCCTTGATGCACGAGTGGGACAGGCAGACACACAGTAGAAAGAGCACCAATGCGATGGCGAGCAGAGCGGAACTCCAACTTTGGTGTCGGCATCGAAGCAAGCTGAACAGAGACTCCTGTTTATCTGGCTCTGTCTCTCTCTCTCTGCGTCAAGGAGGAATAGGAAGTTGAACTCCAGTCAATCAGCTGGCCCTGCTGCTGATGCTGCTGTTGTGTTGCGAGCGCGACCCTGGCAACACACATCAAACTCACCTGCAGCCGTGATTTTCTTTTTATTTTCCGCTTTTCTCAGCCTCAATCTCAGGTGCTGTCTTCTGCCTCAAGTTGTGAAATTAAGGGCAGCAAGGTTTGGATTCTCGATTCCCACTGCAGCGTGCCTTGCTTGCCGTTCATCTGCCTTTCTCTGCCCCTCTCTCCCTTTGAAGCTCCTTCAACTCGCGGCAAATCCGATTCCTACTGCACAGCTCGTTTGGGATCCTTTCGCTCCTTCCGCTTCTCCTATAGCACTCTGACATACCTTTCACAATCAGTCCGCAACCATTCACATTCACTCCTATCATCACAGTGGATATCGGAATTGGAAACACCCTATCACCATTGCCAAGACAGAACGATCCGACTGCGACCTCCGACAACGTCACATCAGCCCAGTGCGAGTTGGCGCGTAATTCTCATCACATCAACACCGGTTCACTTTCGCAGAGCATCTCGATCACACCCTCAGCTTGAGAACATCGATCGGAAGGAGCATCATCCAGACCATCTCTCTATATACTCGGCCCATTCTTGAGGCAACCAACTCTTCATCCCTTACGTCGCATAAGCAGCTGCGGCTCTCCGGGTTGCCCCAAACCTGCAACAGCAACACCGGCTCACGACCGCAGCACGCCTTCCGCCAATCATTAGGCCGCTGGCTCCACAGCATATGCATGACGAAGCCTGTCACTGCCTGCCACTGCGCTCACTTTGAGCTTCTATACACCATCGTCAACAGCCTTTAGCCGTCCAGCATGCGTCTAGCCGGCAACTCAGATCGACTGGCATCGCCCTCCCTGCCACGAGCTCGCGCGCTCGTCGACATCGACTCCCCCAACATGATCCACAGACGACAAGCTTCGTCGTCTTCTTCCGCCCCTCCTTCGTCATCTGCATCGTATCGACCATCCTCTTCTGCCTCTTCTTCGTCATCCACATCGAATGCATCCTCGTCCTCATCCGCATCAGCACCAAATGCATCCTCTTCCTCATCGTCCGGCTCATCAGGCGGATACGGCGGTCTTGGAATGAGCTCTCCTGCTTCCGGTTCTCTCAATAGCACGCGCATCGTACTCGGCAGAGGCTTTGCCAATGGCCAGCTCACCTACACCGTTCCCATCACAGCCGCCGACCAGCAGGTCAATGCTCAACTCGACACTGGCAGTGGAGATCTCTGGCTCGCCAACCAGGATTGTGACACTGACTCGTGCAAGGGTCACCAAGGCTTGACCGTCACCAAGTTCAACGACCATGAGGATTCCGTCGTCGACCAGGACACCCCTTTCAACATCAGCTATCTGCTCGGCTCAGCCGAAGGCAAAGTCAAGACAGCCTCGATGCTCTTTGGCGATCCATCGACATCTCGCCTCATCATCAACTCACAAGCTTTTGGATCCTGCAACGACGTCGAAAACGAAGACATGGACTCGGGCAACTTTACCGGCATCATCGGTGTCGGTCCTCCCGCCAACAGTCTCATCCAAGCCGACTTGAACTCCACCAGTAATACAGCTTGGCTCAACGTCGGTATTCGTCCTCCCGAGACAGGTGCCGTTCTCGCAGGTTTCTGGAACAACGCTCGTCCCGGTCGCAGATTCATGGGCATCGGCCTGCAACGACTCGAAGAGGATGGTGGACAGGGCGATAGTGTTCTCACCATTGGCAATCACGATCCAGCCTACGCAGGTAGCGCCACGCCACAGATCAACTTCACCAGTGCCATCGGCGATGCCGACGGAGTGGTTCGTCACTGGCGTGTTCCTCTCACCGAGATCAGCGTTCAGCTTCAGCACGGCGTCACCGATCCGATCCCGATCGGCACTTCGAGCGTCATTCCAGGATCATATCCTATCGCTGTCTTTGACTCGGGTGCCAGTGTCAATCTCGGACCCGCAAGTACCCTCAACGCGCTCTATGGCGCTTGGGGCATCGGTCCTGCCGCGGATGGCGGCTACTACGTTCCTTGTGATCTTCAGATGAACATCACCATCGCGCTTGGCGGCATCCACATTCCCATCCACCCGCTCGATGCAAGTCTCGAGATTGGCTCAGGCAATGGACCCTCACAAGGTGGTTCCTCCTGCATCGGCTCCTTCCAGGCCCTTCGTTCGCTTTCTGGCTCTTCCAACGGTGCCAACCTCAACTCGAGCTTCCTCCCGGCTGACTTTGTACTTTCGCCCGCGTTCATGCGAAGCGCTTACACCGTCTTTTCATGCGACAATGGCTTGGACACCTCGCAGGCTCAAGCCGCCAACATGAGTGTCACCAGCCCCTGCCAAGCCGCTGTTGGTCTTCGACCGCTCGTCAACATGACGCAGGCAACGCAGCAATTCACAGCTGTTCGAGTCAAGAAGCAGAGCCTCGGTCAGTCGGGTCTCGCCCACGGTGGCCACTCCAACTCGGGTTCGATGGACTCCAAAGGCCTCTCGGAAGGAATCAAGGTCGTCATTGGTTGTGTCTGCGCCATCATTGTCATTGCTGTTCTCTTTGGTGTTGCGCTGTGGCGATTGCGCAGACGTCGTCGTCGCGTGGCTGCTGCTCGTGCAGCTCTGCTCGCAGCACAGGCTGAAAAGCCCTCTCGATCCGACTCAGGCGCAGGTCTCCATTACAGCGGTTCCGCTGGTCACGCAAAGAAGCAGAGCAACCCTTACAGCGTTGTCAAGCTCGATGGTCTCAACGTTCCCATGGAGATTCTTGGCAAGGATGATGACAGCAGCAGCCAGGTCGTTCTCTCACCCGCGCAGCGTGCCAAGACGCGCCAGCTGCACCACATCCACGGTGTCTACGACGAGGAATTGCACGACGACGAGGCTGGTCGTGGTCAGGGTCCGCAGTGGGGGGAAGAGGCGCACATCCATCCTCAGCATTTGCAGACCGCCGGCCTCCTCTCCTGGGATGTGTCGTCCACCGGCTACGTCGATGCTCGCCAGGTCAAGAATGCTTACCTCGCCTCCTTGACCGAAGCGGAGCGCAAAGCCTTCCTCGAAGCCTCCGCCAAGGGCCAAGAGCCTGACTTTGGCCAAAACTCGATCCATGGGCAGCTTCGAACCCTCGACGAGCACAGCGTTCACGTCTCGCAAGCCGAACACGACGCACGATCCGACTCCGGCCGTAGCTCGCAACAACACTACCAAAATCGCAACAGCGCACGAGCTTCGTCGCCAGCACCTCTGCTGCAGCACGATGAACTGCGCTGAGTCTTGTGTCTTTTCAGCATGATCATGTCCACACTAATTTTATCCTTTTGATTGCATTCTCTTCTCATTTCTCTTGTCACGGACCCTTTCTCTGTCTCATGCTTCCTTCTTGCTCCCGGACTTGTTGTTTCTCTTTGCACACTCATTCTGCCAAGGCCGTTGGCATATATATCCACTAGTCATAGCCGCTCTTGTGTCGACACTGTCATCTATTCTAGCCCCTACTTGTCTGCTGTGATGCACCGATCCTGGCCCGTGATTTGGCTCTGACGTGATTGTATTGAGCGGTGACTTTTTGGCTCCACGTCGCGTACTCGGAATTCGGGCTTTCACCGGAGCTGCAGGTGGTTTCTACCAACCGCCGCATTGACCCTTCCCACCACCCAACACTTCTCAGACTCGAGCCATCAACACCCTCTCGCAGCTTCTGAGCTCGCCCATAGCACACGGGTTCTCACAGCCCACACCTCTCTGGAAGGCTCGCGGGTGCTAAGGCATCTGAGCTGTGCGGCCTTTCCTTGTCATGTCCCGCCAAGTAATCGAGACGTTTCATTCCGGCAAGGACTGGCTCGCTTCCACAGCTGGAGCACCATTACGGGCTACCTATGACTTTGTCTTTCCTCCCCTTGAAGAGCTTTTTCTGGACAAGTCGCAGACGTCCGAATCAATGGAGTGGCGCACCGGCTCTGCAGGGCGAGCTGCAAGCAACTCGGCGACGTCAGCGTCCAGCTTTGACGCAGAGGAAGGATTGGACCGACTCGATGTCTGGGACAACTTCTCGGATAGTCCTTGGAGCTTCGTCACAAGTCGGTACGCAGTAGCGCTCATCATCGTCGCCATCGTCAACAACCGCATCCAGCATATCTGCCGACCCAGAGGCGGTGGTACGGCTCGCCTCTCACAGCTTCAACGAGTGGCATTACGGCTGCCAAGCCTGATCCTCTTGGCTCGGGTTGTGCTCATCTTCACCACGGTCGTAGCCGACGCTTTCCTAGCCGAATCCAATCCCGTCCATAGTCTCTTACGTACGGCCACCACCGCATCATGGCGAAATGCATGGCTCGCCAACACGCCCATGTCAGGATGGGCACTCGATCGCTTTGGATCCAGCAGCAGAGATGCTCTTCTTCGGGCTCGCGATGCATCAGCGCTGTGGGCCGCCTTCACCACAGTATGCGTCACCGTCATCAGTGATGCAGTCGTCCGAAACCTGGATGCGGATCGCGATGAAGCGCCATCCTTCAATCTGGTCGGCTTTGCTTTCCTTCTCCATTTTCACTCGTTCTCCCCAGACGCACCCGCCAACGAGCATGTCTACCTCTGCATTCTGCTGCAGATCCTCCAAATCTTTACCATTGCGCTATCAAGATGCAGACGGCCGGTCTATGCACGACGTCTCGTCATCTCAGGCTTCTTCGGTATCGCGTCGCTCCTTCATTACGCATTTGCTGCCAACTCGGGACGCTACCCTTTCCTCGAAGCGCTCAGTCGCACTCCCGAGATCGTACTGGTGCTCATTGTGCTGCTGACTGTCGTACTGCATGGGCTCACGATGCTGCTGCTCGAGGGAAGCATTCAACCGCATCGACTGCTCTTCTCGCGATCCAACTTCCCATCCTTGGACGAGGACTGGTCGTTGGCCCTGTTCAAGCTTGGTACCGCGTGCATGGAGTCCACACGCTTAACAGGACTTGACAGGGAGGCTGAGCCGCTAGTGACGCTGGAAGTGCCATATATCCAGCTCAGTCAGTCTGGGCGTATGGAATTGGTCGATCCGCTCCGACGCTCATCCACAACGAATCACAATGGCCAGCCCATTTCGTCCCCTAACGACAGCGAGGGCCACGGCGGTCTATCTCGAGAGATCAAAGAAATTCGCATCGAGCCATTCGGACGCAGTGGCTCCTCCTTGACTGCTGGTCATGCAGGACTCGACCGTATTCGTGCCTTCCTCCACTTCGTCGTAGCCACATCCTTGGTGCTGCGCAATCTTGCGCTCATGAGTTTTCACAAGACCTTGCGCATTCTCGGCTTGCCAGACCCAAGCACCCCACAGTGGGTCTATAAAGCCCTTCGCCTTGCCAGGCTCGTCTGGCATGGTCGCAACGGCGAGGCACGTAGAAGGGAGCGTCAGGCTGCCGAAGACCAGAGGCAGAGGGAACGGGCAGAGCAGCGGGAGCAACGGCAGCGTCAGCAGCGTCAGCAGCATGGACCGGAAGCAACGTCGCTCGAGACGATGGCGGCGAACAACAATAGCAACGTTCGACGATTTCTAGGTATCACCGTGATGTATCGATTCGGGTCCGGAAGCGCACCAGCTCCTGTCGCCGCACACGAGCCTGCACCCACGCCACTGGCTCGAGGTACGGACGATGTGGCAGAGCGGCTCACAGGGGGCTCGCAACAGCGGGTGCCACTTGGCGCCGAAGAGGAGGATAGCGAAGACGAAGATTACAACTACGATCTGCGGCAGGAGCAAAGCGATGATATGGTCGATTCGGACGACGAAGATGCACCCATGGAGTCCACCGAGCCACTCGAAGTGGATGCTGACGAAGTCTCCGGCCTACTGGAAGAGCTTGGATCTTACGCAGAGACCGACAGCGCTCAGGACAGCGCCTCGTCCTCTCAACTCACACTTCGATCTGGCACGGAAGCATTCAACCGTCTTCTTCTGGCCCACCTCACCCGACCCAGACACGAAGCTCCACTCACACGATCCGGTTACTCTTCGCTGCTGCGCCTCTCTGGCGCCACAGACCAGTCAACTGCTGCGGCGGCGGCATCAGCAGATCTCAACCTCGCTCAAGCACTGATGAACAGGCGAAGCAGCACAACCAATGACTCTCTTGCGCGGTCTGCAGGCGATGAAGCGAGGCGATTGTGTGTCGTTTGCTGCACCGAAGAACGTAACGTCATCTGCTGGCCATGCCGATGCTTGTGTCTCTGCATGGATTGCAGAGAGCATCTCGCTTCGCGACCTCCCGCCCGACGCGGCTCGCTCAACAACAACACAGACAACGCCAACCGGGGCAGGGAGGAGGCAACGCATCTATGCCCAACATGTAGAACTCCTGTTCAAGCATTCAGTCGGCTCTACATACCCTAGTTCTACCATCACATTGCACATCATCTCTTGTTTTCTTGACACAATCGATACGTTGTTGCCAACTTCATCATCATTGCGGGACTGCTAAGCTTGTGCGTGAACGCTGTTAGTTGGCGTGGTTCATCTTGAAGACTGTCTTGAGCACTTTTCTCTCGGCGAAGAGCTTGTAGTACTCGGGTGCGTCCTCGATAGGTCTGGTGTGCTGAATGAAGCTTCCGAACAGATCGTGGTGCTTGGCCAGCAGTTCTACAGCGGGCTCAAAGACGCTACGAACGGGGCATCTGCCAAATTGGAAACGCAAGTTCTTGTTGTACAGGTCCGGACCTTGCAGCGTCACCGGCTTGGTGTGGATACCGCACGATGAGATGACGCCAAAGTTGCGAACGATTTGGACGGCGAGGTGAAGGGCAGGTTCCGAACCGACCACTTCGAGAGCGACGTCGGCACCACGGCCCTCGGTGGCTTCCTTGAGGACTTTGACGGGGTCATCATCGGTGAGGTGGAGAGGGATAGCGCCGTGCTTCTTGGCTTCAGCAAGACGGTCAGGGACCGAATCGACTGCATAGACGGTCTTAAAGAACGAGCAGGCAGCCGTAATGGCACAGAGACCTACAGGACCGCACCCAATGACAACAGCAACCGTATCCTTTCGCTCTGCCTCGTTCAGCATCTTGTAAGCATTGTTGGCCACAAAGTAACCCGTGGGGAAGATGTCGGCGGTGAGAAGCATGATCTCATCCGGCACATCGGCGGGAACAGGGTAGAGCGTAGTATCAGCGAGGGGAACGAGCACATACTCTGCCTGAGCGCCGTCCAGAGGCACCGATCCAAAGACGCGAGATTGCGTGCATCGTCCCGTCTGACTGCGATTGCAGAAGAAGCAATCGCCACAAGAGACGGTGAAAGGCGAAACGACCTTGTCTCCCTTCTTCCACTTTTGGATGCCAGCGCCAGTTTCGTAGATCTCGCCGAGGAACTCATGACCGAGAATGAAGTCTTTGGTGGTGGAAGAATCGTGACCGTGGTAGATGTGCAGATCGGAACCGCAAAGGGCAGCGAGCTTGACTTTGACGACAACTTCTCCTTCGCCGGCTTTGGGGATGGGTCGGTCAACGACAGCGACCTTCTGGCGGCCTTGGATGACGACAGCTTTCATAGTAGTAGGGGCGGACATAGTGACGAGGCGAAGGGCGTTGAGAGAAGGATAAAAGGTGAATGTGTGGTAGAACGGAACGATGACTGGCACGGACCCTTACTACTACATCTTCAGTGGTAGTTCAGTCATGCAGCCACTCTGATGTCGTGTGGTCTCGTGGCAGCACGGTCAATTCCCCGCAAAATGAGCCGAGAGCGGTTACGCTTTCTGCCGCGGGCCAGTGGGCGTTTCGGCGTTGGTCTCTCAGTCCATCCTCTTGGCACCGGTATTCTGCACAACCAAACATGGCAGTTGCATAAGTAGCAGATCTTTGCCTGGTGCTCCAACTTGACTGAACCTCTAACCGGCTTGCATCACTATGAAACCACCTTGCTATGTTTAAACACTACATTCAGCTAGCCTGTGTCTTCACCCTTTTTGAACAGCATCAAAATCACTTTTTGCATTTTGTGCTCTTCTGCAACAGCATTTGCTCTGTGGCAGAATTTTGCCTGACACACATTTGCAAAACCAAAATGTTGTGGTGGTCACAGAACAACAGATATCTTGGTTGGGCAAAAACTCCAGCATGAGATTTGCCTTTTGAAGTGGTCTCACCAGTTGAGTTTTTGGACTTCCTTGTTGGCTAGGCAGCATTTGACTTTCAACAAACATGCAGCACAACAACATGCATATGAGTGAAGATCAGGAGGATGCTTGGATTTGGGTGGGAAGCTAAGGGTCTACCAACTACTCAGGTAATGGTGATACAAGCATGGCAGGCAGGCTTGATGGCAAGCAGGAAGAAGGTTGCTAATTGTTGTAGCCAAAAAGGCAAATGGCGCAATTGGGTCTGGATTCAGCACGCTGCGCCTTGCAAGCTGTGCAAGGACAGCAAACAGTGCTGCATGCAGATGGACCCTGATTCCATGCAGCAGCGCTGTCAGCTGTGCAAAGAGCACAATGTGGGAGCAGGCCAATGCCACCACATCCCTTGGTTTGAACACAAGCAGATTCTAAAGTGGGGTGGCTTGGTCAAGCAGAGGTACACCAACCTGGAGGCGGACTTGATCACCTTCCACAATGTTCCCAGTTTTGGTCATCCTGACTTTGACAAAGTCACAGACTACAGCAAAGGAATAGCGGATCTCAAGAAATGCGGTATTGACACTTCTGCCATGGAAGCTGTCCTCCTCAAGAACTGCATGGCTACTGCCACTACTGGCACAACCGCTGCCAGCACCCCCAACATTGCCAACACCGCCAATATTGCCAACACTGCCAGTATTGCCAACACCACCAATACTGCCAGCACCACCAACATTGCTAATACCAGCAGCACAGGCAATTACACAACAGAATGGAACTTTGACAGGATCAAGGCTGTTTACACAAATTTCCTGCGCAAGTATCCACAGCAAGATTACCACAAAAGAGGTTTGAACATCTTGGCAAACTTTGTCAAGGAGTTCAGACATACTTAAAAGATGTGTGGCAGCAAAGCTCATAAGTTCCAACACATGGTCTTCTATCAATTTGCTGATGCTTTTTGGGAATTGTACAACTTCCATGGGACCTTGTTCACTTATGCTGTTGGACCCACACACAATTAGCTTCCTTCTTGATTTGCCAATGTAGCTTACATACAAAGTCTCAGTCCTGTCTCACAAGGAAGTGTCACTTGAAAATTTCAGAAACAATAGTGTGTTTGCTGTGGATCAATCCAATTGCAGATTGTTGCAACCTATTGTGTATCATTCAACTCTCAAAAAATGATGGTCACTTCTTCTTCATATGCATCATATGCAGGCTTCTCTGTCACACTGTTGAAGTGTGGGTGTGTTGTAACTTTGAACACAAATCACACTGAGCACAAATGCCTGGTATCAGAGAGCATCAGGCAGATCAAAAGGCTTGAGTGACATTACTGCTGAAAAGCTGTAGCACACAGGAGAAGCCATCGTATTTCTCAGTTTGCCTGCTGCGAAATAGGATGCAAAGTTTCTCGCATCAGTTCTACAGTAAAGACATTAGCAGTTCCGTGAATGTATGCTTCATGGAAGCTACATACTTTCAGATGTGTGTATTGCATCTCCTCGCTCCCAGACTACAAGCATGGCAGCTCTATGTGCTCAAACAATCTAGAATCTGAAGAATCCACTTCGTCGCTCGCTCGCCATCCTTCGCTTCATCATGTG
The DNA here is from genome assembly GCA_037039655.1 of Pseudozyma sp. M118-08B. Lineage (NCBI taxonomy): Eukaryota > Fungi > Basidiomycota > Ustilaginomycetes > Ustilaginales > Ustilaginaceae > Pseudozyma > Pseudozyma sp. M118-08B. The sequence goes on along the minus strand of JAXQGJ010000218.1, from coordinate 12,915 downwards.
TGCTGCATCAGCACCCCATACTTCTACTGGGCTCCTGCCTTTCTTCAACACCTCTGCTTCGTGAAGTTTTGCTTGCGACCTCGAGAAGAGTGCCACGTTCTGGAAGCTTAGCGGCAGCGTCGAATCCCACCTTTCCAATTGTGCGCCAGACAAGCTGTCGTACGGAGGAACAATACTGCGTCCGCGGAAGACTTCCTCGAACAAGTAGGCGATGTCGTTGACGCTGAATGGGATGTAGTGACGTGGCCCTTCAGTGGTCTTCTCTCCAAGGGCAGGTTTCGAGCCGGGAACAGGATGACGAGACTCAGAGACGGAAAGGTCGTGATAGAGCTTCTCGTATAGCTTGCGACGACCTTTGAAGGCAAGTGGCTCCATTTTCTGACCGCCGATTTCGCAAATGATAAAGGTTGCGACCGCCAAGCCGAACATGGCAGGTAGAGGTCCAAGGACGGGAAGAATGCGGACACGAAAGTCTTCAAGTGCAGCGAGTTCGTCTACATTGCCCTTTTCGAACTCCTCATCGTCGAGGGGAAGCAATCGAGTGTCCGACTTCTCGGTTGAGTAGACGCACGGGATGAAGAAGGTTGGCTCGGTCGGCTCAGCTGGCTCGCTCGACTCAACTGGCTCAGCTGGTGTTGCAGGAAGCGACGGCTTGAAAGAAGCAGAGCGCGAGAGAGCCGGCGAGGAGTTGGAGGGCGATGGCGAGAGCTCTTCCACCTCTGATACACGTCGGCGTAGCTTGTCGGCCATCTGTACGCGTGGTGCTGTGTGTGCTGCAAGATCCACTGCGGTAGCGTCCGAAGCAGCGGCACTGCTCTGTGAAGCGCGGCGGTCGAGCAAGACCTGTGAAGACGGGATTGGTGCTGTTGTTTCATCATGAGCGGCATCATTTTCGTCTAGCGGTCGAAGACTGTCATCTTGATCGCCTTCGTCAGGCAGAAGCGCTGCCATCTCGTCTGAGGGTGTTGTCATGGGTGTAGCGTAGACACCAGAGCCAAACGAGGAGACACTGCTTGCGCGTCGGCTGTGTCGCGGCGGCAGAGGATTAGAAGATGAAACCGCCCTCGAGCCCGGAGTTGAGGTTGGCACGTTGCTGAACTTTGCAACGTTGAGAGCAGTAAGGTCGGTTGAGCTTCCGCTGCGGGAAGCGAGCGGAGACGGTGATGAAGTCATGTGACGAGAGTGTCGCGGTTGCAATGAGCCGCTGAGACTGCTATTGGTGTTCGTGTTGCTGCTTGCGGCGGGATGGATCTTGGGCGATGATGGTCCACTGCTGCTGCTGCTGCTGCTGCTGCTTGCCGCAAGCTTTCGAGAAAGCTCGTCACTAGGGCTTGCCTTCATCGGTGTACGCTCCAAATCGATGGAAGCTGGCACAGTATCGAGTTGCTGCTTGTTGTCCCCTTTCTTAGTTCGCTTCTTGCCCTTTGCGTTGTTGCTGCGAAGAGGTTCCGACAGCTTTTGAGCTTCCTCCAGCTGCTTTGCTTCGCGCTTAGCTTTCTCCTCGACCTCCTTTGGTGGGATTGGCGGCAAGCCAACTGCCCTCAATCGACGACGCACGCTGCGCGCCAATGGATCTTCCGATGTAACGCTGATATCCGAAATTTGAATACGGCTAGGATCGCTCTTAGCGCCGGCGCCCATAGAGCTGATGACCTTGATCTTGCGCTCGGCACAGAAGCGCAAGAGCTCCACCTTTGTGTCAATGTTGTCAATAGCATCCACGACGTAGGTTGGGTTGCCGCCCAGAAGGCGTTCGGCCTCGTCACCGCGGAAGAGTTCGACCCATGCCTCGAGTTTTGCCCATGGAGCAATTTGCGCGAATTTCTCGGCACAGCACACCACCTTTGGTCTTCCGACATCCTCGAGAGTAGCGCAAGCGTGTCTGTTGAGCGATGAGAGCGAGACCTGGTCAAAGTCGATTAGTCGAAGTTTGGATACACCTGAGCGGAGGAGCATGAGGGCAGCCCAAGAGCCGACACCTCCTGCACCGACGACGATGACGAAAGAGTTGCGGATGGCTGTCATGCCCTCTTCGCCGATGAAACTGTAGTTTCGCGAAAGCTGCTCACGGATGAGACTTTCGTCCCATTGTTCCACAGAGGGCTGTCGTTTGCGAGAGAAGGTATCATTGAGGCCCACGGTATCGGCGCGAGAGGGCCCAGCCGGTGATTGTGGAACGTTAGAGGAGTAGAAGCTGGTCGAGTTGCGGAGGTGAGATGCTGGCCTCAGTGAGTTGCTTTGCAGGCCAGAAAGATAGCGTGGTGTACCACCGTCGGTGGAGGAAGATGCTTCATCCCGGTTCAAGTCGAAGCGTTGGAGACGATCAGTAGCCTGAGTATTCGCGGACTTTGTAACGGTGTCCGAGAGATCCTGACGTTTCTTTCGGCGAGTAAGACGCTGTGTCCCGAAGATAGCAGCAGCCGTAGCTATCGACGAACCTATGGCGATGGAGCCCAGGACCAATGCATTCCTACCGCTCGGAGTGGAAAGGCTGGACAGCCACGAGGACGAGGAAGACGAGTCGGACATTGTGCCGTTACGGCTCGAGCGGTGATGGTGGTGGTAGCCACGGTACAGGTAGCTTTTGTGGTGGTTGGATCAGGCGAGTCGGAGTTGAGGATGGTTGGACGATGTCATCGAGTGATTCCTGCAAGTCGTACAGTCGCATGGCAGCTGGCTCCTTTTCAGAGTCTCATCTTGATTTTTCTAAAATCAAAAATTTCGTGTGAATTCGCGCTCGCGTGGCCGTCAAAAATGGGTTTGCCTGTACGACGTTTTGCATCGCACAAGGTCTTCGCAACAGCTCTTTCCATCGTTCTGGACGCTTTCTTGATGTTGTAAGATGGCAAAACGAAGCAAAAATAAGTGCCCACTACCCGGTTTGAACGAATGACCTTCGCATTTCGTATAAGTACAAGTGCGACGCTCTACCACTGAGCTAAGAGGGCCTTGTATTAGGAGGGCTATTAGAAGTACAATATGTTCGGGTTTCGTGTGATGTTGAGATGGTTCTTTGCTGTGACGTTGTGGAAGGCGGGACAGAACGCCACTTTGTGCCTCCGCCTTGTCGAAAATTGCACGCGTGCGGGGACAGCTTTGGTAACTTTAGCCAAAGGGTGCAATCGTGTGAAACATTTGAGTAAATGGCCTTGTACAGAGCTTCGGCCTGACCGATGGCTACGCATCGTCACACGATACTGCTCGTCAAGCCTGTGCATTTCATTGAAGGTGGTAGTTGCGAGCTTGAGATCGTCAACGACGACAGCGAGTTTGTCACGAAGCGTATGTTTCTCAAGGACGTCCCTACCAACGCTCGCCGTCAAGCGATTGTCGGCGCCATCTCAGCTCGTGAGGCGTTGATCAAGAAACATTATCGTACTCCTCTGGTGCAACGCCAGCCAATTACAAGGATCTCACGGGCCTCACTGCGTAAGATTCAGGCGAATGGTTTTGGTGTTGCGCTGGACCTCCGGTCTAGTTTCAGCAGCTTCAAGCTGAGCCCATCGGTCCCCAAGACGTCTCGCCTATCTCACACAAACAATGCGTCGTCTCAAATCCAACATCCAAGGGAGCCGAAGTTACAATTCTGAGAATGGATTGCTGCATCGTCGAACGGACGTGCGCCAGCAACAATATCACGCAGCGCAAGTTTCTGTCATCTAGCGCAAGTCTCTGGTCAACGTTCTCACCAAAGATGACTGGCAACAACGCTAGAAGGTGCAGATGCCGTGCGATTGGCCCTTTCCGCGAGACTAGTTCGATTGCGGGTTTGTACTTGCTCATCACCAGCCGTCGACTCTCTGTACAAGTAGGACTTGGACAAGTCTGAAATGAAGAAGAAAAGTAGCCGCTCGCTTGCAGCTTTGATTTCAAATTTTGCAGTACTAGCGTGTGCATCTCAGATTTTAGCTGTACTTTTGAGGCCGCAAGGACCAAAATTGGGAGCGACAAGAGCAGACAGCGACTTCAACAACACAGGTGCGCCAACGATGATCTTCAAAGTCTGCGCAACGAGACGAAGCATCGCAATTGTCGTGCAGCTCACAGTCAAGGTAAGCGAGAGCTCTGTCGTTCTCTTGTTCAGCAGCAGCGGCGTGACCTTTCCTAAGACTAGCTTGATACAGTCAATTTGTCGGTGACTATGCACTACGTTCTCAACTTTGTCATAAACGAGCATGCCTGACGCTGCTCCGAACTGGTGCAAATGATCACGCTTGAATACGTACACAGAGACTGATTCCGTCAAGAGCTGCAAGAAGAAAACTCACTTCAGGGTCCAAATGCATTTCCGCAATCCGAGGAATTTGCTACGCTTGTCGGAATCGTGCTCAGTCGAAAGCCTCCACCTCGTCCTTCTTCATCGCTTGCACCATCAAGACTTCGACACCACAGTAGCGCGAGAGGAGGTCTGCAGCCGTTGACGCAAAGATGGCCGAGCAGTCTGAGCTGCGTCGTTGGATCAGCGACAACAGCATCCGCTTCTTTGGTCTCTCACAGTCTTCCATCATCGATTTCATCCAAGTGTCTGCCTCTTCTGCTTCCACGCCCACCAACCTTTTCCAGAGTCTCACCTCCCTAGGCTTGCCATCAACCGATGATGCACGCTTCTTTGCCAACGAACTCTATCGACGTGTTCCTCGAGCTAGCCAGAGCAACGAACGCGCAGGGCCCTCAGCGTCCGCACCTGGCAGCAGCAAGGACGCAAAGGATGACGCAAAGCGAAGCAAGAAGCGCTATGGGCTGCTGCTAGACGACGACAATGGAGAAGAAGAGCTCGCTATCAAGCCGGAGAAGAAGAAGAAAAAGAAGAGAGAGACCGTCACTACCGATGCAGATGAAGAAGCTCATGCTCGTTCAAGGATCAGAGAGAGCTCACCTGACCGCAGAGGATCCAGATCACCCAGCCCAACAAGATCACGGCGCCGCAATGTCTCCAACTCAGACAGTGACATCAGCGACACCGATGACGACGATGCTTCGAGGGAGCGAGCACGGCTCAGAGACCTCGAGGAGCGCGATGAGTTCGCAAAACGCATCCGAGACAAAGACAAGAGCAGCACTCGTAACATGGTAGAAGACCGCACCTCCTCCCGTCTCAACCCCGAAGCAGCCGCCCGACGACTTCTTGCAGATGACGATGACGCACGTTCCGCAGCCATGCCTAGCCTACGAGACCGTTCAAGGCAAGAGTATCTTGCCAAGCGCTCACAGCAACGTATGGAGCTTCTGAGGCTGGAGATCCAAGACGAAGAACGCTTCTTCAAAGGTATGAAGATGACCAAACGCGAAGAGCGCGACCTCGAGTACAAGAAGGAAGTGCTGCGACTTGCTGAAGAAAGAGCACGCATCGACGATGGCGATACTGGGTACGCGATGCCCGAGGACTACATCACCGAGAAAGGAAAGCTGGACACGGCCAGGAAGGAGCAGGCTCTCTACCAAAGATATAACGATGCGCGGTCCGAGAGACTCGCACAGCAGTCTCACGTAACGGATGCAGAGCAGTTCGAAAAGGAGCAGATTGATCGGTCGCGATATGTCCCAGAGCCGGCCAGCGAAGCCAGCAAAGAGCTCGTCGAACAATACGACTATGTCTTTGACGAGAGTCAGACCATTCAATTCGTTGTCGAGTCGCAGATGGCTGGCACCACCACCACCAGCGCCAAGGACAAGCTTCTGCAGCAACAGATCGAGGAAGCAGAGACCAAAGCGGCCAAGATCCAAACCACGCGCGAGTCGCTCCCCGTCTATGCGCTGCGTACCGAACTGCTCGATGCTATTGCAGAGTACCAGGTGCTCATCGTCGTTGGTGAGACCGGCTCGGGCAAAACAACGCAACTGCCGCAATTCCTCCATGAAGCAGGATACACAAAGAACGGCAAGAAGGTGGGATGCACGCAGCCGCGTCGAGTTGCCGCCATGAGTGTTGCAGCTCGTGTGGCGGAAGAGATGGGTGTACGACTGGGAAGAGAGTGTGGATACAGCATTCGATTCGAGGACTGCACCTCGGATGACACCGTGATCAAGTACATGACCGATGGTATGCTTCTTCGCGAGTTTCTGACCGAGCCGGACTTGAGCTCCTACTCGGCATTGATTATCGACGAAGCGCACGAGCGCACCTTGAGTACCGACGTGCTGTTTGGTCTCGTCAAGGATATTGCAAGGTTCCGACCCGACCTCAAGCTTTTGATTTCGAGTGCGACCCTCGATGCTGAGAAGTTCAGCGAGTTCTTCGACGATGCTCCTATCTTCAACGTTCCTGGCCGTCGATACCCCGTTGACATTCACTACACACCTCAGCCAGAAGCCAACTACTTGCACGCGGCCATCACCACCGTGTTCCAGATTCACACCACTCAACCCCGTGGCGACATCCTCGTTTTCCTGACGGGTCAGGACGAGATCGATGCTGCCATGGAGAATCTGCAGGAGACGAGTCGCGCGCTCGGCAACAAGATCGCTGAGCTCATCGTCTGCCCCATCTATGCAAATTTGCCCAGCGAGATGCAGGCAAAGATCTTCGAACCGACGCCAGAAGGCGCCAGGAAAGTTGTGCTTGCAACCAACATTGCCGAAACTTCGATTACGATTGATGGTGTCGTCTTTGTCATTGATCCAGGCTTTGTCAAGCAGAACTCGTACAATCCGAGGACGGGGATGTCTTCCTTGACAGTGGTGCCTTGTTCGAGAGCCTCGGCAAATCAGCGAGCTGGTCGTGCGGGACGTGTTGGACCGGGCAAATGCTTCAGGTTATTCACGAAATGGGCCTTCAAGAACGAGATGGACGAGAATACTACACCGGAGATTCAGAGAACCAATCTCGCCAATGTTGTGCTTCTGCTCAAATCGCTGGGCATCAATGACCTGCTCAACTTTGACTTCCTGGACCCTCCACCCACCGACACCCTTGGACGATCCTTTGAGCTCCTCTATGCGCTCGGTGCGCTCAACGACAAAGGCGAACTCACAAAACTTGGTCGCCGAATGGCAGAATTCCCCGTTGACCCTCAACTTTCCAAAGCGATCTTGGCATCGGAGACGTACAAATGCACTGAAGAAGTCCTGTCGATCGTTTCGATGCTTGCCGAGTCCTCTGCCCTTTTCTTCCGACCTAAAGATAAAAAGATGCACGCCGATCGAGCACGTGCCGCCTTCGTCTCCCCAGGCGGCGACCACTTTACCCTCCTTAATGTCTGGGAGCAATGGGTGCAGAGCAACTACGACTATTCATTCTGCATCGACAACTTTGTTCAACCCAAGGTCCTTGCTCGTGTCCGCGACGTCAGAGACCAACTCGCAGGACTATGCGAACGAGTCGAGCTCACACCCGAACCCAACGCCGATCCATCGGACATTACCGGCATCCAACGCTCCATCCTAGCCGGATACTTTATGAACACCGCTCGAATCCAAAAAGGCGGCGAAACATATCGAGGCATCAAACAGAACACGACGATCTACATCCATCCTTCGAGTTGCTTGTACAAGCAGATCCCTCAGCCTGGCTTCTTGTGTTATTTCGAGTTGGTGGAGACGAGCAAGAACTTCATGCGGCAAGTGATGCAGATTAAGCCGGAGTGGTTGTTGGAAGTGGCGAAACACTATTTCACCAAGGAGGATTTGCAGGATGATGGAAAAGGGAAAGGGAAGGGGTATTATAAGGGGGAGACGGCGAGCAAGGCTGACCTAGCGGGTAGGGCGAAGGCATAAGCTTAGTTAATGTCTGTATACCGAAACTGTACCTCATCCGAGTAGACTTGCACCATTTCAAAAATGTTCATGTTCTATCGCAGTCACGCTCATCGAGCATAGATGTCGAAACGATGTAAGATTGCACCACAATCATCGAGCGTACAAGAGATGAGAGCATTGCCTTCGACAAATGTGCGATTGATTGATTGATGAGGATTGAAGACGTTTGTCGTGCCGGCACGACCTCCCTCCTTAGCTCGCGAATCCTCATCACGACCCACAGCGCCACAGCCTTCATTGCTTCCCGCTCGGACACTCGACTCAAGCCATCGAGTGCTTACCAGCGTGCTCGTCGCAAGCGCCCTTGATAATTTTCCCGGCCTCCTCGGTGCTTTCGAGAGCGGCCGAGGCTTCGCAGTAGACGGTCTTCCCACCGCTGGGACGCTGCTTGGTGCTGGGGCAGGACATTTTGCCGCTGGCGACGAGTCGAGATTGCATCAGCTCGGCCTTTTGACCCGAAGTTTTGGCGTCGGGAGCAAGGCTGCATCGAGCCATGCTGCCGTTAGGCATCTTGAGGATGACGAGGGAGGTGTCGGTGACCGGATTGCCCTGGGGAAGAGGGGTAGAGTGGACGAGGGTGGCGAGGGTCAGGGTTAGGGCGGTGGTGAGGGCGAGGGTTGTGGCGTACTTCATGATGATGACGATCAGGTTGGGGTGTGAAGGTCTGTATGCCATAGAGCAAAGTGAATCGAAGGAGTTAGTACGGAGGGAACGGATCGTATTTTGGCTAGGTATGTGGGAGTAGACGTGGCGATGGCGACACTTACTGGGCTTTGAATCAGATTAGCGTGTGTAGATTGATGCGAGGGATGGGTATCGATCAACGATAGTGAGCCAGATTGACGTTTATGATACTTTCGAATGATGTTGATTGAAGATGATGAGGTGAGTTGAAGATAGAAGAAGAAGGAGCGAGAAGGAGGGCAGATCTTATACCTTCCATCTTACTTTTGAGCTCGGTGCGCGATTTCTGCTCGCCTCTCAAACGCCTGTCACAGCGCTGTAGCAGGAGCAATCCGGACATCCCACACTCTCCTCTCCCAATCTCCCACTTGTCTCATCGCTGTGACGAACTTCATCAAGAGGCGTGTGACGGTCCCGCCGATGCGGCTGTGATAAGCTCGACCGATACTGTAGACTCGAGCGTAGGGTCTGGAGCTTGAGACTTTTCGCACGGAGGATGCGGAGTATCCGCATGCTGATGAGGTCGCCACGCTTACGAGATAACACAAAAGGCGGTTACTTGCTTCATCGCTGCTGGTGCTCAAGAGCCTATCTCAGAGACGGATGCTCCCACGGTGGGCAAGCGGCCCTGTGTACAGTAGCAACGCAGGTCGCAGATGAAAAGGGTTTCATGGGAGCTTCATCTTCATCGGCTTTTCCGTCTCACTTTAGGCTGTGCTGGTCACGGTGTCAAGTGACCTGACAACATCAACCAAGCGGAAATGCCGCAACAGCCTACGCTCTCACCCACAGGATGACCGGTCTCAATCGAAGCACGGATCAACCGCACAGCTTTGTGATTGTTGCTCGTCAGCGCCGTCACCGCATCAGTTGACCGCCTTGCTCGATACCGTCGGCCCCTCAAGTTGCTCTCGTTAGCGGTCGAATACCGACAGACAACACAAGTGTGTTTTGAGGAACGGCATGCGGTAAAGCAAACTCATGCTTGTCATCTGACGTTCGGTGTCATCCCGATGTCGCCTCCTGACGCAACAGACGCTTGCTTCATCTGAGAAACTGTGGGGCTTCGGTCTTATCTCACGGTTGCCGCACGGAAGAGTATGCGACTGAAGCAAGAGTCGACCGAGACTCGTCTTGCTCATCTTCTACTTTTGTTCCGAGTATCGCTTCTTCCTGGCTCGTTCTCACGCCTCTGCAATATCAGACTTGCCGAGTGGCTTTGTCAAGCTTTCTTTCGCGTGTTGCTGTATTTCAAGCATTCCGTCTAGAATATTGTCACATTGTGATCTTACATGAGATTCAGTTTCGCACCTGCTGGTTGTGTTGTTCGCTGGCGACTAGCGCTTTCGCATCTGAACACGAGGATCACCCTTGGCCGCACGTGCTTGCAACTTTTGTTGACGCTTGGACAAGGTTTCACCAGGTTGTTGTGCTCCTGCGTTCGCTCCTTGAGCGGCAGCGCCGTTGCCTTTGAGCATGCCTTGAAGGGAGGCGAAGGGGCTCTGACCGCGGAAGAGGTAAGGAAGGAGGATCTTCTGGTAGATGACGTAGCCTGCGTATCCGGGGATCTGTGTGGGGAGGAGTTGCAACGAGGCTCGAGGAAGGGGTCAGCGAATGAGCTTGCGTCCGGTACAAAGCAACTTAAGCAAGGCTGGCAGAGGACGCTTACGATGAGGTAGAGGTACCAGAATTTGGACCAGAGCAACGAGGTGAGCTGCACGAACCAAGTCACGTAGATGATGTCAAACATGTATCTGTGTAGCATCGCAGCAGAAAAGAGAAGCAAGGTCCAGTGTCAGCGCATGTCTCATGATTACTGCTCTTGAGTGCCATTCAGCACTTACTGTGTGAGACCGCTCTGCTGAAGATCGTTGCCTTGCGCGGCCATTCCTTGGAGAGTAAACCAGAGAGCTACAGCGATAGCTTCGGAAACAACATAGCCGAAGACAGTGCTCTTGGTGACGCTTGATCGGAAGAGCCAAAATCGAACGAGGAGATAGATCGTGTTGGTTGCAAGAAAGCCGTTGCGAAGGAGAGTGAGGAGGAAGGCGTTGCCTGAGGCAGTCTTTTTTGCCGCGCCTTTTGCCTGTATCGCAACGCAGCATACAGTAGTAGTGTAGAAGCGAGTATGAACAATGGGTCAGCGAACTTGCTCGTCATACTTGGAATGGTTCATCCGATGCTCAATTTACCATCTTGTCTGTGGACCTCCGAAACGCTGACCAGGCAATGTGATCGTGGAGTGATGATAGCAAGAGGGTTGGCGTTCTCGCATGCACGTTTGTGCTCTGCCAATTGGACGTCGGCGACTCCGCAATAGAGTTGTTCGAGTCGCGTGGCTGGGAATTCTGACTCGCCGGCCAGTCTGCGAAACAAGCTGCAGCCAAGTGGAGCGTGGAGTTTGCTCGGTCCATCCGAGTTCCGCGTTTGTACGCTCGTCAAGCATCGGTAATCGTTGCATCCGCAACACTGCGAGGGGCACACAACCAAACATATCGTTGCGATTCAGGTTGCACTGCCTTGTAGCAGTTTCTTCAACACATGGCTGCAGACGTGTTCGCGCGATAACCTGAAACCTATTCAGAAGGCTGATCACGGTGCTGGAGGGGCAGCCACAGACCAGTGAAGGATTGATTCGAAAACTAGGTTACTGTCCGTAAAGCAAAAGGGAGGGCGAGGAATATGTACATGGGTGAATAGAGCCTGATGGTCCTTCATAGGAAGAAGCTTAGATGATGAGCGGGATGAAAGATGAACTCGAGGTTGACCGACGAGACGGAAGGGAAAGCGGTAGAATCGTGAGAGGATTCGATTCTCACATTGAATGAAGCCAACAAGAAGCAAATAGGCAAAGCGCATGAGTTGCGTCCCAAAATGAGCTTCTCCTCGCAAGTCGCAGTCCCATCTCAGTCAGGCGATGGCTTGCTCTGGAATGATTCGCTGTTCCGTTCGGACACGGAGGGACCCGTTGTTCGCTCTCCGCTGACAGCGACCCCTGCTGTCTTCATCGCGGCCGTGCCAGCGAAGTTGCTCCGAGCGTTCTTTCTTTTTCTACCTTGAGCTCTTAGAGCAGTAGCCAAGCACCAGCACCGACAGCAAGAACACCTGCAGTAACAGCCGAAATCGAGGAGCGCAACACCTGTGCAGCGCTGACGACATGACTATCGTTCGGCCCGGCCGCAGCAGTTCCAGTTGCCCCCGAGGCACCACCTGGCACGGGAGCTGCGGCTGTCCCTGCCAAGTAGCCAGTCGATGGCACGGTTGCGATTGGATATGTGACGGGAGTGCTGCTAGACGATGAGGTGATGTTGCTGGAACCCGTGACCGAAGCGGACCCGCTGCGGGACGCCGATCCAGACCCGGAGGGAGCCGCCGAGCCTGAAGAGGAGGCCGTATTTGTGGTTGTTGTGATACAGTGTCGAAAGCGAAGTTTATCGGCAGAAGATCAGTATGTCTTGCTCATGTATGCAGACCGGAGGATGAGCCCGGGGGGGAGACAATTCCAGGGGTGATGATTGAAGAAACTTACCGCTTGCGCTTCCACTCTGGCTTGACGATGCAGGTGCATTCGTGCTCGAAGGTGCTTGTGTGGATGAGACGCTGTTCTGAGCGCTAACAGCAGCACAGAGTGCAAGAAGTGCAAGTGCGAGGCACTGTAATGTAATAGTTCGTTGAACCTTCATTGTGATGGCGTTGCCTTGAACGGGTCGTCAATGAGTATATGCGTGCGATGTTGCGATACGTGTTCAGGACGTTCTAACGAGATTGGAGAGCTCTGCTTGACGGTGTTGAGAGAATCGAAGAAAAGTGTTGAGGAGGGTGAGTGGATGACGATCGTTAACAGGTGGCCAAAAAAAAGTGTCTCGAGGAATGTGTGAACATCAGGGTTCAAACGGCTTGGTGTTGCATCTCTGGCTGCGTGTTTGCATCGGAACTCCGCTCTCACGCTCTGCGCCCACACCGCCTTCTTCGTGATGAAGGAGAGAGGGGCCAGCGTGTGCTTAAAATTTGCTGAAACGCGCGAAACCAACAGACACCAGCCCCTTGCCGATCTGAGACCAACCTATAGGCAATAAAAGAGTTTGTTTGTTAGCTGATATATTAACATCCGTGATAAAATAGCTCGAAATGCAAGAGCGGTGATTCGCCGATGAAAATAGCGCTTCGGAAAAAGCGAAGCGATAACCTCGATAAAAAATCCCCGCCTTAGACAGCGACATGAAAAGTGACTCGGAAGATCCTCATTCGCTGGTCCAAGAAGAAGTGCATGCACCACCATTCTTACAATCCTCCTCCTTCTCTTCACCATCTCTGATCGTCGCTTCCCTCCACTCCTCATCACAATCATGCTGCGCTCCGCTGTCAGACCCTCTTCGGGCTCCCTCCTTCGCGGCGCTCTCGCCCCCCGCCGCAACCTCTCCACCTCGTCTAATCTCAATGCCGAGCGTGCTCCCCCTGGCGCCCTTAACAAGTACT